>SSNR01000601.1:0-11814 GCA_006937965.1 Callopanchax toddi
CAGCACCAGGACCAGGACCAGGACCATGACCATGACCAGGACCAGGACCATGACCATGGCCAGGACCATGACCATGACCATGACCAGGACCATGACCATGACCATGACCAGGACCATGACCATGACCATGACCATGACCATGACCATGACCATGACCATGACCATGACCATGACCATGACCATGACCATGACCAGGACCAGGACCAGGACCATGACCATGACCATGACCAGGACCAGGACCATGACCATGACCATGACCAGGACCATGACCATAACCATAACCATAACCATGACCATGACCATGACCATGACCATGACCATGACCATGGCCAGGACCAGGACCAGCACCAGGACCAGGACCAGGACCATGACCATGACCAGGACCAGGACCATGACCATGACCAGGACCAGGACCAGGACCATGGCCAGGACCAGGACCATGACCATGACCATGACCAGAACCAGGACCAGGACCAGGACCAGAACCAGGACCAGAACCAGGACAAGGACCAGGACAAGGACCAGAACCAGGACCAGAATCAGGACCAGAACCAGGACAAGGACAAGGACCATGACCAGGACCAGGACCAGGACCATGACCATGACCATGACCATGACCATGACCATGACCATGACCAGGACCAGGACCAGGACCATGACCATGACCATGACCATGACCATGACCATGACCAGGACCAGGACCATGACCATGACCATGACCATGACCATGACCATGACCATGACCATGACCATGACCAGGGCCAGGGCCAGGACTGGGACCGGGACAGGGACCAGGACCAGGACCAGAACCAGGATGGGTAAAAAACAAATCAAGTCCTGCTCCTTTATGGTTAGTGGAGATAAAAACAGCTGCCACTGAGGAAGGAGCTTTATCTGCAGTCAGAGTCCACAGCAGCCTGGGGGACGGTTTTAGAGACAAACGTCTGGAGGGCCAGATGTGAGCAGGAGCAGAGTGGTCCACATCCAGGTCTTGCTGCCACATGTGTGGTGATTTGAAATTGGCCAACAGTTTTGAAATCCCGCCGTGTGAAACGGCCTGAAGTTAGTGACAAAAAGTGCAAAGCAGTCCCCCGAGTCCGGATGGACTTCTTTCACAGTGACATCTTCATGCAGTATTTAGTCACGGAGTTCCACAGGATTCTGTGATCGTACTTATTCTTTTCAATAGGGATGCATGATACCAGATTTATTAAAGCCGAGTACAAGTACTAACATAGTTGCTGCAGATACAGAGTACTAATACGAGTACTAATAAATGCCATTGATCTAAATCATGGTTTCGTACAACAGAAAAGTCAAATAGTTTAGCCTTTTTTAAAAGTATCTTTTAAACTCGTGTAGCATTATCAAATACGTTATAACCTCTGTGACCATCACAAACAATAATCCTTCTTTTTCCCAATAACTCGGATAATAATGACTCTTTATTATGTTTGAACCTGAATCAACATTCTTCCAAGGGTTCGGTCGTGTCAGAAGACCCACAGGACTCTTTAGTTATAATAATAAACGTAAAGACTCTCTGTGTCTCTTCCTAAAATGACACTTTAATTAAACTGTTCAGAAATGTTTTAATATGATTAATGCATGTTCCTCCACAGCATTATGAATGTTTGATCCAGCTTCAGTATTATTTCATATTTTACTTCGCTAAAGGTTAAATACGTATGTTAATACTCCCTTCACGAAGGTAACTGTTGTTTTAAGAATCTGAGTCATGTGACCTTGTTAAAACTCCCTGATTGGCCCACGTAGTCACACGTCTCCTTTAACTGCCTTCCACACTCCGGAAGTGACCAGTGCTCAGTGCCCTACACTGAGACAAGACCTGCTAGCTGTCAACCTCTACACAGCTAACCTCAGCTGCCGGCTCTTCCCTGGACGGGTACCATCAGCCCGTTGAGCCGAGGACGGATCTTTTCCCCTGAGGTCCGACACCACACGTCCACCTCTCTCCACGACATGGGAAAGTAGCCAATGCTCTGTTAGCTCAAAAGGCTAACCACCCGCTAATCCAGACATGGCTCCACTGACGACCGCATCCATCGGACGGCTTCCGTGGCCTACGGCGGTCCCCCGACCTCCACAGGCGTCCGACCCGGACCGAGGGGGGATTCTCCACCTCCACGTCGTCCCATCTGACTCCATCAGCGTCGATCCCGGAGCGGCGTACAGTGAGTCAACCCACATCCTGGTAAAGCTGACAGGCTACGTTGATAAAGCTAACAACTTTAGCTCACTCAAACCAGTAACTGACCCATCAAGTAACTCCTCCATTCAAGCCTTAATCTGAATTAAACAACCCTAGTCTTAAACCATCATGAGACTCAGATCATTAAAACTTATTTTAAGATCAACTTAGAACACTTTAACATCGTGTTGACAAAAGCTTAAACAACTGCTACCTCCTGCTTATTTGCTAACTGTTTAAAACTGTTTGTCCGTCTCTTTTGATAATAAACTTGTAAAGTCTTATTCTCGACTCAGACTTCTATTGTCAATATAAAAAGGTATGTAACTAACTCCCTGCAATTAAAGAATCTAGAAGAAAATTCCCGTAAAAGTACCAGTGAGTGAAGGCTTCAAGCAACCAGCTTCGTTTAATACCGACAAAACTCAGCTAGTGACGTACGGAAGATGCACAATAAAACGTGAGGTTTTATAACATTACACTCGATAAGTGTGATCATCATCAGCAGGTCATGTGACAACAAGACACAACCTGTCAGCTGGTTGAGTCACTATAAATCAAAGGTCACATTCATCAGGAGTAAAGGTTAAGGTAGAACATTTATAGACCTGTTAGCAAAACGTTAGCAGCTACATTAAACATGCTAACGCTTTGAGACTCGATCAGACATTACCAACAGATTACTGGAGCTTTACTAAACTAAACGTCGGTACTGTGAGGATTCAAACAGTGTGTGAATACTACTGCTACATAAAAACTACTACTACTACTACTAACTACAACGTTGACGTTGACTCCATCTGCTCCAGAGTTAGCTCCAGGTAGCTGCTGGTGTCTCTCGCTCTGAGAGCTGAGCATTACGCTCTATGTCAAATAGTGTCAGTTCCATAGTATCGGAGTCATTTTATGAGTACAAGTATGAGTACATGACCTTAGAATCTGACCGATACCTGGCGCTGGTATCGGTATTGATGCTTCCCTATTTTTCAGTACATTTAATAATAGATTGGACCACATTTATTAGCAGAATCTGAGCTAAACCAACAATTCCATGTTAGCAGAACATGAAGACTTAGTAGAAGCATAAACACATAATGCCCTGTTGGAGTTACCTAACTCCAATCAGAACTCTGATTACCACTTCATAGGTTTTATGAGTAAAACATCTTTTACATCAATTTAATGTCTTTATGTTTGAGCCTGATAAAAACCATGAAGATGGCTGCTGCAGCAGGTTATTACAGTAACACACCTATCAGAGGAGGGGAATGATGGGATGTTTGGATTTAGTTTATTAAGGTCTGACAGGGTGAGTCCAGAATAACTAGTTGGTGAGTTTTCAACTAAATGCTGTTGTCATGGAAACTGGTTTCTCTGCAGTCACAGTTTTCCTTTTCTAACTCTCATGTCCAGAGTTAAAAATGACCAAATAGAGAAAATAACATGTAAGTAAAGATGAACAAAGTCCTAGGATCATGTGGATCGTTTACCCACATAAATACTAAATACTGGTCGTTCTACCAGTCATTTATAAACACACTGCGGTGGATTTAGGACCAATTAACAGCCAATAAACACTAGAACCTGTTAGTCATCCTCTGCAGTTTAGTCCCAAACTGTTTCCTTTTTAAACTCATTTAAGTCCTGAGTAATTTAAGAGTCAGCAGCCTAGTAGAGTTCCAGTGAGTGTCCCTGTCCCTATAGAAACCCTTCATGTTTCTGTTTAAAGTCAAATGTCCCCGGACTCTGCTGTGTCTCATCTCCTGGACTGCTGGCTGGCTGTTAAGTCTGCCTGGCTGAGCTGCTCAGTAAACGTCTCATCAGGCGGATGTGATTAATCACTCAGAGCTGTGAGCATGTAGGGGAAAGGCCACAGTGGTAATCTCTCATAACAACAACAATAATAATAATAATAACTCATAGAGAACCCAGAACTAGATCAGACCAGACAATTCACACTGAAATCCAGGACAGAAACAGAACCATCAGATGTGAAGCTGGACAGGTCCTGATGGAGCCCAGAGGACACATCATGTCCTTTAGTTGATGGTGTTTATGCAGCTGCAGCAGGATATACTGTTCTGCTGAAACCAACAGATCCAGGACTTGGTTCCTGCCCAGACTGACAGAGGTACCAGAAGCTGCTTCAGTGACCTCATGCTGTTACTGAGCTCTGATTGGCCAGCAGACTGACCTGACCTGAACCCATAGGGGTCCATAGGCTGCTCTACCTGGACTTCATCAGACCTCTGCAGCTCCACAGGCTGGTCTCCTCATGACACCGAGCTCTGATGTAGAAGGAGGTCCACCCAGGTGGATACACGTCATTTTATTGATCTGATGTCACATTCTAATTTTCTAAGAATCTGAATTTTAGGATTTTTATTAAACGTCACAAAATCATCAAAATCACAAGAAATAAAGGGTTGAAATATTCCACTGTGTGATGGATCTATAGAACTTGAAGTACGCGTTTCACTTTGAAAACAAACACATTCTTATTCCTCCCACATCTTTAAAAAGTTACACATCAAAACGTGGAGATCTGCATCTCTCAGCCTTTGATTCAGCACTCAGCCTCCAGGGGTTCCTGTTAAAAAATCTTCCTTTTTCTAGCTTCTTAAATTTTCTCTAAAATGGTTTTGACCTTTTCTTCTTCTGCAGTTTTTCAGCCATTCCTACAAACTAAACATCAGCTGTTTCACCACATTCCAGGACCCTTGTGCCATTTGATTACATCAAAAAGTTTTAAATCTCTGAAAACACGTCTCTGCTCTTCAACAGTCAATCATTTCAGCAAACTAGAAACTCTGTTCAACCTTAAAACAATCACAGGACCTACACCATGACTGTAGGGTTCAGCTTTAACAACTTTTATGGTTTTATGAACATTTCTGAAACACCCAGACAGTGACAGCGTTTCCTCTCAGCACTCAGCCTTCTAACAGCTTTCTGGAAGAAAAACGCCTTTTGTTCCAGTCATGCACAGAATCAGGTCCTCTAAAGTCCTCTGGAAGTGTAAAGATCTCTCCCCACGAAGCCGAGGGGTCTCTATAGTGCAGCTTCACCAGTGAACACACACTAAGCAGCAGCGCCTGGTGTGTGTAGCTACACCTGCAGGATGAGTGTGTTCCTGGAGGGATGGAGGTAGGGTGGTGCTGCTGAGACAGAATCTAAGCCCATGGTGACCTGATGCTTGATAAGGACAAACTTTGGATCTTTAATTTTCAGTCTTGTTCTGAAGACTTTCACATAAAAGTCATCTTTGACCCTTACCCACTAAAAACCACAAGACGATGAAGATGGAGATGGAACATGTATCAGAACTCCTTTTCTCCTTCCATCCATAAAGATCAGGTGACATATGAGGATGAGGATGGAGTGAGAGATGATCTAACCACAGCTGATGGATAAAGTCCGTTGCGGTACCTTCCGCCTGCGTTCGGCCCGTTCCCGGGAACGCCTCCTCCTCTCCCTGGCTTTCTCCAGAGCCTTCAGGTCCGGAGGCTGGTCCATCTCAGACCGGGCCTTCTTAAGCTGAGCAGCAGCGTGAGCCATGACGCCCTCTCACTGATCCCACACAGGTACGTCTTTAAATCACTTTCACAAGTCCTCTCAGCAAAACGACAACAACACTAACCCGCCTCATCAGGGGACTTCCTTCCACCCAAGGACAAACTGCCTCTGGAGGACAGAGATGGGAAGAGGACAAGGAGAGCACTAGTATCACCAGTCCTCACACCCAGAGGCTGGTCTCAGGCTGCCGTTAGCCTGCCTCTCTGCTGCCTGGGTAACCGCATCTGAGACGAGGCTGAGAGGAGAGGAGAGGAGAGGAGAGGAGAGGTGGAATAAAGCGCATCATGAGAGGTAGAGTCAGGCAGCCAATAGGCAAGCAGGCAGGAGGGAGCTCCGCCCCTCCCTCTTTATCTCCAGAGGTAGAAGCACACACTATGGAAACATGGAAAGTCTCTGATTGGATCTAAACCCATGACTTCCTCACTGATCAGTCACCAGGAGGGGTGGGGGGGGGGGGGGTCACAGGGGGAGGAGTTAGTAGAAAACAGGGAGGGTCCACCCCCACAGGCATCAGCCCCTCCCCTTCCCCTGTTAACAAGCCTGTCTTGGTACATTCTAGAAGGGCTCCCCGCTCTGGAACAAACAGCTGTTTGTTCTGCAGGATGCTTACAGGTCAGACCCAGTAGGAGCTGCTCGTCCCTTAAATCTGAACTCAGAGCAGGAAAAATCCACTCATATGTCCCTGTGCACAGGCTGAAACAGATCCTAGAACACTCTCTGCTCATCTACTCTCTGGCAGCAGGAGAACCAGTCAGTAAACCAGTCAGTAAACCCATCAGTAAACCAGTCAGTAAACCAGTCAATGAACCAGTCAGTAAACCAGTCAGAGAACCAGTCAGTAAACCAGTCAGTGAACCAGTCAGTAAACCAGTCAGAGAACCAGGCAGTAAACCAGTCAGAGAACCAGTCAGTAAACCCATCAGTAAACCAGTCAGTAAACAAGTCAGTAAACCAGTCAGTGAACCAGTCAGTAAACCAGTCAGTGAACCAGTCAGTGAACCAGTCAGTAAACCCATCAGTAAACCAGTCAGTAAACCAGTCAGTGAACCAGTCAGTGAACCAGTCAGTAAACCAGTCAGTAAACCAGTCAGTAAACCCATCAGTAAACCAGTCAGTAAACCAGTCAATGAACCAGTCAGTAAACCAGTCAATGAACCAGTCAGTAAACCAGTCAGTGAGCCAGTCAGTGAACCAATCAGTGAACCAGTCAGTAAACCAGGCAGTAAACCAGTCAGTGAACCAGTCAGTAAACCCAGTCAGTAAACCAGTCAGTAAACCAGTCAGTGAACCAGTCAGTGAACCAGTCAGTAAACCAGTCAGTAAACCAGTCAGTAAACCAGTCAGTGAACCAGTCAGTAAACCAGTCAATGAACCAGTCAGTAAACCAGTCAGAGAACAAGTCAGTAAACCAGTCAGAGAACCAGTCAGTAAACCAGTCAGTGAGCCAGTCAGTAAACCAGTCAGAGAACCAGGCAGTAAACCAGTCAGAGAACCAGTCAGTAAACCCGTCAGTAAACCAGTCAGTAAACCAGTCAGAGAACCAGTCAGTGAACCAGTCAGTAAACCAGTCAGTGAACCAGTCAGAGAACCAGTCAGTGAACCAGTCAGTAAACCAGTCAGTAAACCAGTCAGTGAACCAGTCAGTAAACCCATCAGTAAACCAGTCAGTAAACCAGTCAGTGAACCAGTCAGTGAACCAGTCAGAGAACCAGTCAGTAAACCAGTCAGTAAACCAGTCAGTAAACCCATCAGTAAACCCATCAGTCAACCAGTCAGTGAACCAGTCAGTAAACCAGTCTGTGAACCAGTCAGTAAACCAGTCAGTGAACCAGTCAGTAAACCAGTCAGTAAACCAGTCAGTAAACCAGTCAGTGAACCAGTCAGTAAACCAGTCAGAGAACCAGGCAGTGAACCAGTCAGTAAACCAGTCAGTAAACCAGTCAGTGACCAAGTCAGAGACTCAGAAGTAAATAGTCTTTAAAAAACAACAAATTACCCATCATGCATCACCATCACTGACATCAGAAGACTAAATGTCAAATGTTCTGATCAATGTGGATTCTGTTTGTTTAGGTTGAATCTCCTGATTAAAACCATCCATCCATCTTCTGTAGCCGCTTATTCCTCCACAGAGGGTCGCGGGGCAGCTGGTGCCTATCTCCAGCGGTCAAGGGGCGAGAGGCGGGGGACACCCTGGACAGGTCGCCAGTCCATCGCAGGGCCACACAGAGACGAACGAGACAAACAACCACACACCCACTCACACCTAAGGACAATTTACCAGCCCAATTAGCCTGACAGTCATGTCTTTGGACTGTGGGAGGAAACCGGAGTACCCGGAGGAAACCCACGCATGCACGGGGAGAACATGCAAACTCCACGCAGAGAGGCCGCAGAGCCGGGACGCGAACCCACGACCTCCTTGCTGCGAGGCAACAGTGCTAACCAACTGCGCCACCATGCAGCCTGATTAAAACCATCAAATATTAAATGATCATCAGGATTTGAACCTTTAACCTCCAGTTTGATCAGATATTTTAAAAATAAAAACACAAAACGAGTTTTTATTAACCATAAATAAATGTCCTCTGATGTCTCCAGAGGAGAGGACGTGTTTCCCAGAGTTCCACTGGTTGGTTTTAAACATAACAATTAAATGTTTGCATTTATCAAAATCACTCTGTTACAAATCAATGTGTCCTTTGCAACAACAGCTATCATGGTGGACAGATGGAGAGGGGACAGTAGCAGAGACGGACAGAATGATGCATGATGGGTAAAGACATTCTACTATTGGTTCTAACCATCATCACTGTACTCTATCCTTCATAGTGTAGCAGAGGTCCCTCTGTGAAGACATCCTCTGCAGTGTTTACTCTCTCCCATGGCCTCGCCCCTTTTGCTTTATAGAACCACACTGCCACCTGATGGCCGGAGCTAAAATTACACCTTAACATTTTGATTTATTGAAACTTTCCATCTAGCAGGAGCCTCAAAAGATACCTGATAAACTTAGTAAGGAAGCAAAAATCCAAAAGTATCTCCATCAAATTTAACATTTTAACTGTTTATAGATGTTTAATGTAAACAACACTCCTAGATTTCTCAAATAGAAACACACAGTAAAAACTTGTAAAGCTGTTATCAGCAGTAATCAGAAAAAACACGTTAAAAAGCCAGTTCAGACTTTTTAGACATAATGGATTAATAAATAATCATAATCACTGTTTCATCTCAAACCCAGACCCGAGTTGACCCAGGATCAGAACCACTAACTGACGTGAATGTATCTAAATAAGTTGGGTTTAAATCAGATGTGAGCATGACTTAAAGCTAACAGTAATCGATCGTCACTGAATAAAGGCTGGCGTTTGTGTGGGTTCAGACCCTGAAACCACTAAAGCCAGCTGGTAAGACTAGAACCCATCGGGTCCGATCACTCTGAAGAAATGTTCTAGTTTAATGATCAACAAAAGTGTGGGTTGATTTATGACTGGACAGAGAATCACTTCACTGATTGTTTCATGTAAAAATTTCAATAAAGTGTTATAATCCAGAACGGGCTGTGGTTTTTAATTAGTTTGAACAGAAACTGAGTAACAATACCTGCTCTCATTGTGTGTGTGCGTGTGTGTGAGCGCGCGCTCACACACACACACACACAAACACACACACACACACACACACACACACACACACACACACACACACACACACAAACACACACACACACACGCCTCCATCCTCGGTAACTGACCCTGTGGGGATGGTGGGTTTCTGAGGAGTCTACAGCAGACAAAGAGGCCACGCCTTCAAATGTGTAAAATGATTCACACCATGAACACACTCCTCATCCCACACTGGCCTCGTGCTGCTGTCAGGCTCTACCTCCACACACACGTCTCTCACTGATCTGCTGTGAGGAACGTTACCTCAGAACCTTTAGAACAACCTGCACAGACAGGAGTGAAGCCGTAGGGTGGGGGAGGGGCACAATGTCTGTGCGTGTGCATATATCTGAAGGTTTTACTGGTAGTGAAGCTGTTAAAGAGCTATGGTCACATAAAGCTAACATTGCCAAAGGAGCCTATTAACACATTAAAAGAATTCAAATCATTCTAATCTAATATATACTTAAAGTGATTTATTCCTTCATTTTCCATGTTAAAAGTTACCTGTAATAACACTATAATTTGGTAGGATGTGTGGGTTGTTCCAAATGGGTAATAAGTTTGAATAGGATAATTTAAGACTAATTATTCTTGATATAATCCCACCAGGCTAACAGAGATGTACTAATAGTAAAACTTTTAAACTTCCAATGTTGTTTATTAGCAGATTATTAATATCTGAGATATATTTATCCCTATATACATGTTTGTTCATAGTCTATCCATAGAATGTCTGACAGATTGTAACCTCTACAGTTAGAACTCTATATTACCTGTTAGCTAACCTCTACAGTTAGAAATCTATATTACCTGTTAGCTAACCTCTACAGTTAGAACACTATATTACCTGTTAGCTAACCTCTACAGTTGGAACTCTATATTACCTGTTAGTTAACCTCTACAGTTAGAACTCTATATTACCTGTTAGTTAACCTCTACAGTTAGAACTCTATATTACCTGTTAGCTAACCTCTACAGTTAGAAATCTATATTACCTGTTAGCTAACCTCTACAGTTAGAACTCTATATTACCTGTTAGCTAACCTCTACAGTTAGAACTCTATATTACCTGTTAGCTAATCTCTACAGTTAGAACACTATATTACCTGTTAGTTCACCTCTACAGTTAGAACTCTATATTACCTGTTAGCTAACCTCTACAGTTAGAACTCTATAATACCTGTTAGTTAACCTCTACAGTTAGAACTCTATATTACCTGTTAGTTAATCTCTACAGTTAGAACTCTATATTACCTGATAGTTACCTCTACAGTTAGAACTCTATATTACCTGTTAGCTAACCTCTACAGTTAGAACACTATATTACCTGTTAGTTAACCTCTACAGTTAGAACTCTATATTACCTGTTAGCTAACCTCTACAGTTAGAACTCTATATTACCTGTTAGCTAACCTCTACAGTTAGAACTCTATATTACCTGTTAGCTAACCTCTACAGTTAGAACTCTATATTACCTGTTAGCTAACCTCTACAGTTAGAACTCTATATTACCTGTTAGCTAACCTCTACAGTTAGAACTCTATATTACCTGTTAGCTAACCTCTACAGTTAGAACACTATATTACCTGTTAGCTAACCTCTACAGTTAGAACACTTATATTACCTGTTAGTTAACCTCTACAGTTAGAACACTATATTACCTGTTAGCTACCCTCTACAGTTAGAACACTTATATTACCTGTTAGTTAACCTCTACAGTTAGAACACTATATTACCTGTTAGCTATCCTCTACAGTTAGAACCCTATATTACCTGTTAGCTAAGCTCTACAGTTAGAACTCTATATTAACTGTTAGCTAAACTCTACAGTTAGAACTCTATATTACCTGTTAGCTGACCTCTACAGTTAGAACACTATATTACCTGTTAGCTAACCTCTACAGTTAGAACACTATATTACCTGTTAGCTAACCTCTACAGTTAGAACTCTATATTACCTGTTAGCTGACCTCTACAGTTAGAACTCTATATTACCTGTTAGCTAACCTCTACATTTAGAACTCTATATTCTCTGTTAGTTAACCTCTACAGTTAGACCTCTACATTACCTGTTAGTTAACCTCTACAGTTAGAACTCTATATTACCTGTTAGTTAACCTCTACAGTTAGAACACTATATTACCTGTTAGCTAACCTCTACAGTTAGAACTCTATATTACCTGTTAGCTAACCTCTACAGTTAGAACTCTATATTACCTGTTAGCTAACCTCTACAGTTAGAACTCTATATTACCTGTTAGCTAACCTCTACAGTTAGAACTCTATATTACCTGTTAGCTAACCTCTACAGTTAGAACTCTATATTACCTGTTAGCTAACCTCTACAGTTAGAAA
>SSNR01000601.1:23880-41246 GCA_006937965.1 Callopanchax toddi
CTCTCTCTGTCTCACATGAGGCTGACTTCATGACCTGCTGAACCGTGCTACACACTCAGGATCAACTCATTTCTTCAAAGCAGTGGGAATGTGCTTCTGTGATGATGATTGTTTTCTGAGTTCTCTGAAACTTTTCTCTGTCAGGGAGGTCAGCAGGTTGAAGGTCCACATCGAAGGAGCTGCTGTCAGTGATGAACCCTCTCTAGAACTCAAACATGTTTTAACATTGTATGAAATAAAATGCCTTGGTGCAGAAGTAATGACTAAGCAGTGTAAATAGTAGTAAAAGTATTTCTTTCTTAAAGCTTGTTTTATATGATGCTGTATAATAAAATGTTTGGTGTTTCTTTGCAGAAATCATTACACATTTATTCTCTCATCCAATAAGGTTTTATCCAGAAACAGTTTTATTTTATTAACATTATACTCAGTTATTACTTTACAAAAATTGTTAGGCTATAAGCTGAACAGGGTTATAGATGTATGGAGTCACTTCACATGAAAAATAAACATAAAATATGGAATAATGATGTCTTCTACAGAAGATAATAATCTTGGGTTGTCAGTTAAAACATCCACTGACAAGTTTTCTCCAAGTCCTTTAAAACTTTAACAACAGAGCTCTTTAACACGAGCACATTTATAGATAAGATAAACAGTAGCATTCTCATGCAGAACGACAGAAAGAGCTCTTAATAGGCCTTATACTCTGGTTTTCTTTACTTGGTTAGCATAATAATAAACCACTTTAAACCTGCTGGTAGAGATCAGTATATTGCAGAAACATTTTAATTTTTAAATATAATCTGTAGCCTAAATTTTCTACGATAAATGTTGTTTCTGCCGCTTCTTAAAAAAATCCTTTGATAAAATACATAATTGGGGGTAACTGATATACATTGTTGGTCAATATTTACTGAAAATAGCTCGGGAGATGAGAAAAATAATGGTTGTAGCATTGTATCCTGCCAGAAACCGCTCTGACTGACTGACAGCGCCGAGCTGTTGGAACTATTGGAGGCTGCATGAACCACGTGACCGCCTGTCGGCGAGATCAAAGCGTGTCGTAACTTTCTCTTTATACGGCTTTGGGTCAAACATATAAAAGCGCGCGAGCACGGCTGCGTTCACCTGACGGTGACAGATAACGGGACCTTCGTCCTTCAGCCAATGGGTCTCAGACCGGTTTTACGCAGACTTTTTTGCCAAATGCGCATCAGGAAGCGAAAAGATGCTGATCAGACCCAGTGTCAGCGGACCCACTGGTCTACTGGTTTTATGGAACAGGCAGATCAAAGTATGAATTTTAAAAGTCTGGACTGTCGCTGGTCCACCGGGAAACGATCGGGTCACCAGAGCGTCCAGGTTGACGCGGAGCCTCCTCTTCCTTCTCCTCCTCACTGGGAGAACGCGTCCTGTCAGGACTGGAACCCTAAGCGGACTTTCCGTCTGCTCCTACCCTCACACCGGGAAGAACCGCTACCAGACCGGCAGGTTTTCCTCAGTTTCCCCGCCGCCGCTCCTGGCGGTCTGCGCCTACAGCTGTTCTGACCGAGCAGAGCTAGTAACCCGCTCTGGCGGAGCCAGAGCGGGTTACTTTTGGGCCTGATGAGGGCCTGGATGAGGGCCTGATGTGGGCCTGGATGAGGGCCTGGATGAGGGCCTGATGAGGGCCTGGATGAGGGCCTGGATGAGGGCCTGATGAGGGCCTGGATGAGGGCCTGATGAGGGCCTGATGAGGGCCTAATGAGGGCCTGATGAGGGCCTGGATGAGGGCCTGATGAGGGCCTGGATGAATGCCCTCCTCCTCTCCACAGCTGACGGGTGCGGGGCGCTGTGTGTGACTGGCCACTCACAGAGCGGGAACACAGTCAGTTGATGAGTTCCTTCAGCACGATCACGAATAATGACGCCTTTTATTTGGACTCGTTAAAAATGCATTATCCGGTACCGACACCGGATACTCGTCTGAAACGAGCATCCGGTGTCGGTACCACGTCTACTCGGGCTGCCGGATCGGCTCGGGGCCTGCGCCTGCCGATTACGTGGCACGAGCTGATTGGCTGAACGTACAACTAACGGGAGTGACGTCACCATGTTCATAAAAGTTACGTTTGCACGTTGACGCTGAAGCTTTTGATTGGTCCGGATAAATTCACGGCTGTAGTCCGATTAAGGACTACAACTTCGTTTTGAATGAATCTTTAGATTTATTTAAACCTTACATAAACAAGCGCGCATATATACACACAGGTGATCACAAGGTGCTCACATAAAGACGACTCAGGTGTTTTCAGACACATTGACTGGGGCTGTGGTTGACACTGAACTCTCTTGAACTGGTGTATACGTATACATTTGAAGAATATCACAACTGTTGTGTATTCATATGCTGTTTGTTGCTGTTGTATCTTTTCTCCCTGTTTTGTTTGTTTGTGCTTTATTTACAGGTCTAGAAGTGGACTCTTCACGTCTCTTGTTCTCTTCTTTTTCTGTTCACTTTCTCCCCCATCCCTCTTTCTGTACCCTTCCCTTCACTTTCAGGCTCCGTGTCCAATCAACCATAAAAACATTCTAATAAAGATTTTGGGGGTTATATTTAAACAAAAATCAGGAGGAGTTTTATAGCAGTGGCTGTAACCTCTCACCTTGTTTTTGGCACTCAGACATTATTCTGTTTGCTCCACAGCCGGACAGGACACGGGGTTAAAAAAAAAAAGAAAAAAGATTTATTTAAATAGGAACTAACGAAATATACAGAAGAATCCTACAAACGGCCAGGCCTGCTAAATATGTAAATACATTAAAACATTCACATAGGAGAACTGTTGAGCTTATTTGGCTCAGTCTGATGTTGATTTGATGTCGTTTCAAAACAAAGACAATATGGTGTTTTTATGAACAAACTACAGATATGAAAAAACATTTAGGCGGTCAGAGTCATGGATTTAATAACAAACCTACATGTGAAAGAACAGCATCGATCGGGGTTTACAGAGTATTTTGTCCGAGTGGCTTTGCCGTAGTGTGACGGCGTCGGTAGGAGAAGGACCTAAGCTTAGTTACAAGGACAAAATTGAACAGAAATTTAAAAGCAATGATCTTAAAACAGTCTGGAATGGTATGTCAGCCATGACAGGCATACAAAAAGCACAAAATGCACACATCAGACTGAAAGGCTTTCATCTGGACCAGGAACAGATGACAGTTTTAACACTTATTATCTTAGGTTTGACAGTAAGGACTTTAATGATCAAATCATCCAGATGAAACAGGAGTTTTCCTCTTCTCCAGTGTCTGATTTAAACTTTAATGTCCAGGACGTTAGAAAGGTGCTCCAGAGAACTAAATGTAACAAGAGTCCTGGTCCAGACCAGGTCTCGGGGCACCTCCTCCAGCACTGTGCTGACCAGCTCTCGGGGGTCTTTTGTCACATTTTTAAGAGGTCTCTGGAGGAGCAGAGAGTCCCTGCTCTATGGAAAAACCCACTATTATTCCTGTACCCAAAAACAAGTCCCCTCAGGACATTAGTGGTTTTAGACCAGTGGCTCTAACGTCTCTAGTTATGAAAGCTTTTGAAAAACTGATGAAGATGAAGCTGGTCAAATCCACTGAAGGCGAGTTAGACCCTTTCCTGTTTGCTGACCGGAGTGACAGAGGGGCTGAAGATGCAGTTTGAACTCTTCTTAGCCGAACTCTTAAACACACTGAGGGCCTCGATGCTCATTTACTGTTTTTAGACTTTTCATCTGCTTTAACACAATCCAGCCCCACATTTTAGCCGATAAATGATTGACTCATTTTAACCTAAGTCCAGCTGTGGTTGGATGGGTTTTAGATTTTCTAGTCGACCGATCACAGCGTGTCCGGGTCAATGGTTCCATGTCTTATGAGGCTTTTTCCTCCACGGTTCTCCTCAGGGTTGCGTTCTCTCTCCTTTACTGTATATCTTGCACACCAATGACTGCCAGAGTCACCACACAGGACGACACATTCTAAAGTTTGCAGATGACACAGTTATTGTCAGTCTGTTGAAGGGAGAGGACGACTCACCGGGTCAGGTGGTGGAGGACTTTGTCCAGTGGTGTGACAACTCCTACCTAAAACTTAATGTCACTAAAACTAAAGATCTGTGTGTAGATTTTAGGAAGAAGTCCAGTCCTCCACCTGCAGTTATCATCAGAGGGGAACCAGGTTCAGCACTATCAGAACCTCTGGGTGTTGTCACTGACCAGAACCTGGCATTCAGAGAAAACTCAGACAAGGTCGTCAAAAAAGCAAATCAAAGGCTGAACTTCCTCCGCAAATGAAATCAATCTGGAGTGTGTAAGGAAGTGATGACCATGTTCTATTGTTCTATGGTTGAATCCGTCCTGACTTTCATCACTTGGTTTGGGAACCTTTCTGAAGGAGAAAGAAACAGGATGAAACAAATAGTAAAGGTGGCCGGTAAAATGATGGGTATCAAATGACCTGATTTGACACAGACATTCTTAGAGAGAGTCTCACAGAGAGCTAAGGTCGTCCTCCACTCCCCTCATCATCCACTGCAGGNCTGAGAGTTTAGCTCCTCCCATCAGGACAGAGGTACCGTCAGCCCAAAGCGAGGACCACCAGATGGAACACTCCTTTATAACTCAGGCCGTCATTCAGCTGAACTTAAAACGGGAGTAGGTTCGATTGTTTCAGGTCTTCTAGTCTGATGGTTTTAATTTGATTTTTATTGATTTGTGATGATATTTGCTTTTAACCCGGTATTTTTATTTTTTATATGTTTTTAAATGCTTTTATTGTTTTTTGTGTCTGGGATTGTGTTTCGTGGTCACCTGTCTGCAAGACACATTTCCCTACAGGGACTTCTGTAATAAAGTGAAGGACCCCGCGTGGATCTGGCAGCCCGAGCAGATCGGGTACTACACCGGCCCACCCTACATATTATATATAAATGATATTACCCAACATGTGCCTGATGCTAGACTACAGCTTTATGCTGATGACACAGTGCTTTATTGTGACGCTCCTACACCTGAACTTGCAGTGTCAAAGTTGTAAAATGCTTTTAACACTGCTCAAAAAATCTCAGTGATTTAAAGCTGGTTTTAAATGTTCCGTGATATTTTATCACTCCAATCCAAAGCGCCTAACCTAATTTTATGTCACATCTTTTATGAATAATATTTATTGATGGTTTTAGATTTTAACTTGACTGTTGGTTTTTCTTGTTTTTAGACCATTCTATGTATTTCATTATCTCATTCGTTGTGTGTGTGTGTGTGTGTGTGTGTGTGTGTGTGTGTGTGTGTGTGTGTAAACTTATCTTGCTGCTGCTCTTGGTCAGGACACTCTTTTTAGCCTCAGTGAGGTTTGTTCCTGGATAAATAACGGGTTTTGAATTGATCGATTGGATCCCAGACCTTACAGAATGTTTCACTCTTTACTCCTGATTTGGTTTGTTACCTTTGAGTTTGATCGTCTGCATTCCTTCAGCATGAGAACACAATCTCACCTCCAGCTGTGTAATAACCTATCATGTTAATGTTTACACCCACACTATTGCTCTTTTTGAGGCATCTGCCCGGCTTTCAGGTGATACCAGCAGACAGAGAGGAGCAGAAAAAGCAAAGGAGGTGGTCAACGACAGATGGTGGACTTCTGCTGCTAGCTGGGGTCACAAAGTGTCTGGTGCCAGTTGTTGTTAACACCTCGTCCCAGCTGGTGGACACCAGAGGTGAGGGGAGCCCTCGGGCTGAAGGAGGCCTACAGGGCGGGCTGGTCTCTGAGTCTCCAGAAGCATCGGAGGACCAAGAAGGGTATCGTGTTTTTACAACTGCTGCAGCTCCTCATTCTGGAGCTGCGGGGGAGGTACCACGACACCTCATGAAACAATGACAGCTTAGAGGTCCCAGGAGCGTCGAGAGCCAGATCCTCCAGATCCCACTGTTTACTTAGAAATCCTTTTCTCTCAGGTATATTTTTTAAAGCCGTCATCGGTTGATTTTCGGTTATTGGATATAAGAAGTAGGAAATGATCAGTATCGGTCCTAAAAAGTCATTATCGTGCATCTCAAAAAATAAACGAATGTTTAAATCTGGAACATTGGCTGAACTTAATATAACCACCATAAAATAGTCCGTTTTATTATATTATGTAACGATATATCAATATGACAGGAGCTAACGATGAATTTGTGAGGTGTTGGGGAGGCGGGGGGGCAGAAGGACATAGTGTCTATATTCATGCTTGGTTTTGTGTTGCGGTGAGTTTTTCAGGACCGTTGTGTGGAATAACGTTAAGTGTCCGGAGTGTCTCTAGACCCCTTCCCTTCCATGTTATTGTTTTATCCGGTACTAGTCACGTTTAGTCGCTGGAGGGCAGAAAGCCCAACTGGGTTTGTAGGTGATGAGTAGCTCTAGAGTCCGTTTGAGCTAGCTAACGAGCTCCGGAGGATGACAGTCCTCAGAACCGGCTGTCTGGACTTCAGTCCGCTGAAACAATGAAGGAGTAACCGGATCTCTTCTGCGTTGTACGAGTTAATGTTGAAGAATTACCGGGACACCGGTCGTTTTTGGAGAGGAACAGATCTGTGTTTATTCTGATGAGCTCCATCTATCTGTGCTGCCTAGCGCTGCATGTGCTAACCACGCTGATAGATGTTGTTTTGCCGCTACAGTACTTCATTGTAAAGATGGAGGTCCACCGATGGTCTCACGGTCAGGGTTGCCAGATAGTTAAGATTTTCCAGCCCAAACATCCATAAAGACCACAACACACAAAAACCACCCAACCAGTGAAGTCAACTGAAGCAGAGTGTGCATGTGCATGTGCACATAGAGTATTGATGAGACAGGTGAGGTCAGGGGGAGATGTCTGATAACTAATAATGATGACTGGTCATTTAAAAACCACCAAACTGACTCCGCCCAAAGCAGCTCCACCCTCCCAAAGAAAATTTCACCTTCAAAACCAGAGTCCGACCCGCCCAGTCGGGCATGACATGCATCCATGCTCATAGGGGGTCCTGACAGAAAACAACCACCAGTCTACCACTAGGGGCGCACCGATCCACGGTGTTTCACTTCTGATCCCATCTGATACCTGAATCTGGACATCTGCTGATACTATTCTGATACCAGAGCTCGATTTGCTCTAATCTCTACAATGTCTCTAGAGCAGACCTGACCTGCATGCATCACACTAGTGATGATTTATGGCTCTTTGAAAGGAGCCGGTCACTAAACTGGCTCTTTAATGGTTTGTTTCAATATTTTGTAAAAGAAATGTCATGTGGAACTATGTTTGGGGACGCTCTTTGTTGCGACACTAGTTCCCAGATAGAGCTAATGGTTTAAATAGAGCTGTTCTGGTTCAGACAGTAACTGGGGGTCAGTGAATATACTGGCCTCAAACCTCACAGTTAATACAAACAACTGAACTATTGTTGACGAGGACTGGGTTCTCCTGTTCTCAGTGAAGAGCTGTTCTAAAGAGTCGACTCGTTCCTGAACGTCACATCACTACAGAGGAGAGAGGAGGAAGTGAAGTGATCATCTGGTTTATTTTGACCTGTTTAGCTTTGTTTAGGTCAGACTTTAACCAACAGGTCTGTTTAGTGATAAAGCTCAGAGAACTACATAGTGGAGTTGTTTTTAGAGAGTAGAGCCTTATACTAGCATTAAATCAGCTACTTCTGTGTTTCTTTACTGGAGTTCCTGTACCGAGCATCCAGTAAAGTGGGAACAGAGTAGAGGATTCACTGTTGATGCTGTTAAATCTCCTGCTGACGGTTTGGAGGAGCGTGGTTTTATTGTTTTGATGCCGCAGTCAGTACGTTCTCCTCGGCTAGCAGGAGTTTTGAAACGGTGATGTCTGGGATTACGTCGGAGGTCGCTGAACTGAGTTTCCTCGGAACAGCAGCTTTGCAAAGATTGCGCGTTGCTTTCTACCATTAAATATTTCCACACCGCGGACATGTTGTGTGGAAACGTTCACCGCTGCTCATGCTAACCTGCTAGCTGCTATCTGCAAACTGCAGCGGGGTCCTGAAAGGAGGCGCGTCCTCTCTATGTCTGAGCGGGGCACAGACCTGGACCAGGATCTATGAGTTTTAGATCGGACATCGGCCCCATCCCTATCTACAAGGAGTACAGTCTGTTACTTAGGCCATCAGGATGCAGGATGGGAAAGAACCCCATTATTATCACTCAAACACCAACATTCACTGCAGAAAGGCCAAACTGTCCCATCAAACAAACTATTTCTACTCATTTATTAAATATTTTACAACTCAACTTAAAGAAAATTACTGTTGTTCTTCAATTCAACTCTTCTGAAAAGAGGCCAAGTCAATAATACATGTACCGGGAATCATTTGGGAATGAATTTCCACACACACACACACACACACACACACACACACACACACACACACACACACACACACACACACACACACACACACACACACACACACACACACACACACACACAGCTGAGGAGAGGGTCAGTAGGACTGTGACCTGCTGGTCAGAGCTCACCTGGCCTGTTGCTCCGACCACCATGGCTGTGCTCCCAGAAATAAATCCAGTCTGTCAGCCTCAGGGCACCGCTACTGACATGTGTGTGTCCCCCTGTGTGTGTCCCCCTGTGTGTGTCCCCCTGTGTGTGAGGGATGGGAAATGGGAGGAGAGGCAGGACAGTCTTGCTGACTGTGTGTGGATTAGTTTGTGATTTGCTGAAGGTATTAACACACTACAGCTCACACACACACACACACACACACACACACACACACACACACACATGAGGGGTGTGTGCATTCTTAAAGGGGATTATGGGGACAAAAATAGAGAAGACTTTTCTACTGACCCAGAATCTGGATGTTGCCATAGAGCAACAATGAGGGGCGGAGCCACATAACAACGCAGGTAAAGACAAAATAAAACACCTTGACTTCATGTAACGCTCACTGCATGAAGACAGGTCCTTCTATCACGTATCTAACTACAGGAAGAGCCACACCCACTGGTGACATCACCGCAATAACTGGAGAATTAAAACTCATAAGGATGATGGTTGGATTTCTATTTAAATGGATGAATGAATGAAGCTCCTCCTCCACGTTCTGCCCTACCAGAGGCATCTCAGCGTGTTGTTGTGACGTCAGTGTACAGCTGCGTGTCTCGTGGTGTGGAGCTTCTGGGACGCGTCCTGGTGCTCGTTGTGGGAAGTCACGGCCGACTTCCTCCACTCCTACAACGTCACGGACGACTTTGTTGGAGTCCCTGCTTCGTCATGGCTCACCACCCTGTGGGGAGGTGGTGGCGGTGCAGGGAGAGGGAGAGAGGCTGTAAGGGAAGCAGCCACACGGGCCTTTAACTCCGTACTGCAACATGACTCGCTAACTGACTGCAGCTGTCCACAAACAGCACGATGACAGAGTGCTGTGCTCTGGATGTAGCTATCACGCTAGCACGCAGGATAGCACAGCAGCTTGACAGGATGCTGACTTCTGGTAAGAGCAGCGGAGGGTTCACACAGGAGGGTTTCACATTGATTTCAGATCATAAGAGATCATACGGGGTGATAAAAAGTCACGGATGTTGACCGCTCTGTTCCTACAGGGTGTGGTCACACGGAAACGTCAACACATCACACACGAACGGATTTCACCCACCAGAATTCCCAGGTCAGACGTGAAATCTCACAGAACTCCTAGAGATCAAACGGGGTAAACAAACAGGACAGCTGTTATTTTATCATAAACAAGGAACTTTGTTGCTAGATAGAACAAAGGCCGCATCCCAATACTCGCACTTCCACCCTCGCACCCCTCAGTGGAGGTGCGTGAGTGCTCAGGGTGTCCCGATTCTCCTGGCTGTAGAATCCGGACCTTGGCCCCGCCCCCTTTTCCACCCTCGCTACGAACTTAGCCAAAGACCGCATGGGTGCACACTTCAGCGAAGGGTATTACCCATAATTCCAAGCGCACTTCATTGAAGACCGTAGGGTGGAAGTGTGAGTATTGAGACCCGGCCACAGAACACAAACTGCTGTGTTACTGTTGGGCTCACCTCGCTCTCTGATTGGCTACAGGTCACATTCCACAAGCTGCTCATCGGGGGGTCGAGACAATATAACATGCTGGATTTCCCTATTTGTGACCAGAGTGGTCCTAACCCACCACACAGGACATTACCGCAGTCAGGTGAGTCCCTAAGACACTGGCCGTAGCGCTGAGCTAGGGCTGCAACAACGACTCAATAAAGTCAACAACATTCAATGATGAAATGCGTCGGCAATGAATTTCTTCAGAGATTCGTTGTTTTGCGTGATTATGAGGTCACCAGTCACGCAACTTTTTTTCCGTGCAACCTTCATTTAGTGAATGTGTGCAACTCTTCTCGAGGCTGCAGCAGAGCAGAGCCAATCAGAACAAGAGAGAAAGCCGATGCTTTGATGACACAAATGGAGCATGGCAGAAGCAGGTAGACCTAAAAAATACAAACTTTTAAAGTTTAGGAGCACTTTGTGTTAAACAACACAAAACCCGTTAGCTTTAATAGCTGTTCTCAATCAGGATCAGCTCTCGTGGTCCGAGGATTCTTTTAGAAAGCAAATCCATGTAAAACTGTTTTTATTCTTTATTATTTGCAGTGTTGGGTAGTAACAGAATACATGTATTTAGAGTACTATTTTGACGTACTGTATTCCGATACAGTTACTATTTTTAAACATTGTATTTAAATACAGTTACTTTCATAATACCATTGGAATACTTCTGTTTTCCACTTTCCTCCCAAAAGATGAATATATTCATTTCAGGCAGTGAGTCTCAGTATTGTGTAGGTTATCTATCCCATAATGCCCCTAAACAACGTGGCTCTGTTACCATAGCAACCCTAGGGCCGCCCGCAACACGAGGGTACGCTCCGACTAGCAAGGTAGCAGCAGGTAGCAACCTAGCCTGCTCCGGCTGGCGGCTGCTCGTATGGGAGCGGTGCAGTGGTTGGAGACACAACCGCAGCCGAATCGACGACAACAACCGACAAGCAGTGGAGGAAGAAATGCGTTCACCTCCTGGAAGTTCAAGCACTTTTTCACTCTGAAAAAAGAGCGGGGCGAGCGAAATTTGTCGGTGCAGTGCGATCTTTGTCTGCCGGCTAACAGCGTACTATCTGCGTCCAAAGACTCTACGTCTAATCTAAAGAAACACCTTAAAGTCAGGTATTTTTATCCTTTTGCTTCCTTTTATTTAACAGTGCCTGTATCGTGTTACAAAAATATCATCTGTTGGCACTTTGATAAATACAGTTACAAAATAATTAAATTGTTGTATTCATTTTTTCCGAAGCCAGTTCATATTGTTTAGCATTATTAGGCTATGCCCTCTGTTTTCCTGCGGGAGTAGCTACCAATGCACAATGTGACATTTAATAAACTTAAATCGTGTTTTATAGGGAAGTATTCCAAGTATTTTGAATAAAGTACCAGGATTAGGCAAAGTAACAGAATACAGTACAAAATACATTTTAAAGTGCCTGTGACTCCATATTTAAATCACTTTATATTAAACAGGTGTAATCTTTGATGCCTCTAGATCAGCGTTGCACCATTAGAACTCAAAATACGCTGTAATTATTTCCTAACGAGCAACTCAGAGATCAGAAGAAAGCGCCGCCTTCCGGTTCTGCTGGGTTTCTCCTTATTTGGCAGCCTGACACTTCTGCTGCAGCAGGGGGCAGTGTCCAGCAGGGGGCAGTGTCCAGTAGGGGGCAGTGTCCAGTAGGGGGCGGTGCCCAGTAGGGGGCAGTGCCCAGTAGGGGGCGGTGCCCAGTAGGGGGCAGTGTTGTCACGTGAAAGAGAAAGGAAACTGAAACTAAACACTACACGGTCTATGGGCAATGACTGCCTCGCTCCAGGTGTCGTGAACGTGCATGTGGGCGGAGAATTTACCATATAAGCAAGTCCGGATCACTATGACCTCATAGCGGGCTGGAGTGAAAAAAACGGTTTGAAACCTGGGTCTGAAATCTGGAAGAGCTTCTCACTGGCTGGACTAGGAGACAGATGGACGCCGTTTTTTGCTCTTTCTGGCAGGTTGAAGGTGAGAACTCAACACATGATAGATAAGTCAGAAAACATGGAAACTGATGTCATGGGACCTTTAAAACAGGTATTCAGAATTCTGTAACTGAATACACTTACAAAGTATTCTCCCCAACACTGGTTATTTGAAGAATTAGAAGAAAGCTTTGAGAATTTTACATAAAGTACATCCAAGAGAACATACTAACAGATTGTTTGTTCAGTCAAAAATGATAAAAGTCAGAGATTTGGTTCAATTGAAAACTTTACTAATTATGTTCAAGGCTAGAAATAAGTCACTGCCGACACAGTTACTGAAGTTCTTTGTTTTGATCACAAATGATGGAAAAAGTAGAAAGAAGTCTGAGTTTAAAAGAATATTTGTTCGTACCACATTAAAGCAAATGTGCATTTCAGTATATGGAGTAAAACTATGGACTAACCTGGATGATGATTTAAAACATGTATAAAGACAAAATGCTAAAATCCTCTGATCTTGTGAGTTAACGATGGAGGAGTGGTGTGTTTTAGTTCTGGTATTGTGTGTTTACTTTTTGTGTATACGGCCATTTGTAATTTGTGTTGTCTTTAGTTGAAGGGGGTTGGTTATATAAGATTTTTTCTTCTTCCTCCCCCTTTTTCACTCAAATGATTTGTGTTGGTATTTTGTATTTTGATTTGACGTTTGTATATTGAACTTTTTGAGTGAAATAAGCTTATTGAATTGAACAGCTGTAGGATATTTCAGGTGTTGTGATGTTTTTAGATTTCATGTCAAGTTAATGTTTCCAAAAGCTCAGGCCACTTTTAACCAACAGCATTACCTCTTTATGGTGGTAATGTGGTAAACTTGTCCTTTCGGCACTTTGATCAAGCAGAGCCATTTAAAACTATTTGTATTATTTGGTATTTTAACAGCTGTGAGACATTTGAGGTGATAGCATGTTGTTTTGCAGGCTGTTGAATGGTTTTCTAATAATGTTCTGTTAAATAAAGTGAAGGAAGGAGAGAAAAAACATTTCCCGAGGACTTTTAAACATTTTCCCAAATGTATCCGATATATGGAGTCGAGACCCCATCGGATTGATCCAAACCATCGTTTGCCCCACACTGAGCACACTGCTCCTGGGACCTGGACCATGTGCCCGTCTATCTGGATTTACTGATGACTCCTGTAGATCTCCCTCCTGATGCTAACGCTAACTCAACCCTGACACGGTCAGCAGCTGTGATGTGTACACCCTGAGGCTGTACACATCATTTAAAGACTGCATTACCCAAGTTACACCAGCACGTTAAACGCTCTACAAGGAAAAGGAGCACACTTGACACGGTCCAGCTAGAGTTCAGGGCTACGCCACTCCGTCCAGGTCCCTGCTCTGCCCTGAGGGATGGACATTCAGCAGAATGATAGGGCGTCAGTCCTCAGCTATGAAGTCATCTCTCATTCTATTGTATTGAATATAGCTACAGTTCGCTAAGATGCCCTCTTTCAAACTTTGACACCAATGAAAACATCAACAAAATTCTCCAGAATACAGATAGCTGCCTTTTCTCGTCCTTGTGAGAAGCGATGGCTGGGTGAATGCGAGGTAACGTCTGCTGTAACAAGGAGATCTTTCTCTGCTGATGAATAGACTTCATGCTCTGAGCTCAGTGAGCTGTCATGTTTCCAGTCCTCCTTTCAGAAGGACAACGGGTCGGGTCACTGGAGAATGGACTCCAGTTCATTCCTCTGAGTCAAACCTCTACTGGAGCTAAACCAGTGACACCCACAGCTTCTGGAATGTGAACATGTAACACGACGTGACAGGATGTCTGTTGATATTGTTGGTGTCGCTGTGAGTCGTCTCTAAAGGTCATCTTCAACATCGATCAGTGGTTTGATGGACGAATTTCAAAGAAAAGTGCTAAACACACACAGCTTGTGTCCATCGGAGGTTTCTCTCAACTCGTTCCTGTTTTAGAATGTTTCTCCTTCATGTGTCTGACTGAAGGAGTTTCTTTGTATGAGGTTTAGTTGTTCTGCTCTGAATCCTGTGCTGCTTGGAGGGTTTTGCTGTAACTTTTCAACTTGTTGACCACTTGTTATGGTATGTAACCATAGAAACAACAGACAGCTGATTGACATCTCTAAGTCTCAAATAAACCCAACCTGAGACCCAGAATCCAGCTGGGTTAAAGAGGAGGAGTCATGGATGTAGATCAGGAGCAAAGAGGAGAGAGGAAGGTTCAACCATCACTTCCTCCATCCTAACGGGGAACCTGAGATCTCTCCTGGACCAGCTGGACCAGCTAGAAGCTCTGATGAGGATCCATCCAGAACATCATGTGTTTCACTGAGACCTGGTTAAGGATCAGGTCCAGACTCCAGCGTCTCTCTGCCCGGCTTTCAGACCAGAGCAGCAGACCACTAGAAGGTCCTTCCTGTCCATCACAGACCACTAGACGGTCCTTCCTGTCCATCACAGACCACTAGAAGATCCTTCCTGTCCATCACAGACCACTAGAAGGTCCTTCCTGTCCATCACAGACCACTAGAAGGTCCTTCCTGTCCATCACAGACCACTAGAAGATCCTGAGGCCAGACTCTTGAGGGACAGACACAGATGCTGGTTGTGTCAGAGTCTCCAGATATGTCTGTAGAGAGAACTGCTCATGTATTGCATCTGAATATGACATAAAACGTTTAAACTTTAAAGGACGTATGTGGTCCTTCTCATCTAACAGACTAGAGTGAGTCTTAACATCGTCTACAGATAGACTGCAATGATTTTATGATCAAACTTAAAGGAGTTACAGAAACATCTAGCTTCCCTCTTACATCAATAAACTAAAACTGGCCTAAAATAAACCCAGAGGCATCAATAGAAACCAACCAGAGCCTTAAAGTTCTGCTTTGTCATAAAAGCTGAGTCTTCTCCTCAGGATGCCTGAAGGCAGGTTCGTCCTGCATCATGATCAAGTAGACGATCAGCTGCTTCGGCTCCTGTTTCTGACCATGTCCTATGAGACCATCAGTCCTCTAAGACCTTATTTATAAAACTTGCTTATGACAAAAACGAGTCTGAAAGTTGCATACGCCACTTTTTACGCAAACTTTGGGATTTATAAAAGAAAACGTTCCAGAAAAATGTGCATAACTTTACGCAAACACTGGACCTTGTGTAAGCACATTCTGGAGATGGAAAACTTTGCAGCACAGCCAGTGAGATGGAGAAATACAGTTTCAGACTTATAGACTCTCTCTCTCTCTCTATGACACACACACACACACACACACACACACACACACACACACACACACACACACACACACACACACACACACACACACACACACACACACAACCAACAGTTTCCTCATTCCATCTCTGAACAGAAAAAAAATGAGTATCTAAATGGAATGATGTTGCATTTTAGAATAATACACATTGTGTTCATACAGATGTGTTACAGCTGACGTTATGTGTAGTTGTTGTGATTACTGCTGCATGGTGGCGCAGTGGTGAGCACTGTTGCCTCGCAGCACGAAGGTCGTGAGTTTGAATCCCGGCTGTGTGGAGATGCATGTTCTCTCCATGCGTGCGTGGGTTTCCTCCGGGTACTCCGGTTTCCCCCACAGATCACAACAAACCCAATAGGGTGATTGTACGTCGCTTTGGATAAAAGAGACCAATAAAGGAATAAACATAAATGAATCCTGCAGTGACACATGTGGGCTCCTTGAAGCTCAGCCTGTTTATGTCAGACTCTGGATGGGGGAGATTCCAGATGATGACTGGCTGATCAGCTGATTTAGATTCTCTAGAGCAGGGCTAGGCGACCCTGGTCCTAGAGAGCCACCGTCCTGCTTGTTTTCCTCCTATCTTTGTTGTTCCTGCTGTTGATTACCTGGATCAGGTGTGTGCAGCTTCTGATCACAAATGAACACAAATGCCCTCAGAACGCACCATTTTCTAATCTTATTAAAACATGTCGCTAGGGGTGGAAGCGAAAGTGGCGGACACCAAGTTTCCCAGTTACTGGCTCACACCCTGGCCTTCGCGGAAAGGCGCAAGGTCGTGACTCAGCAGAGACACGACTCCCGCAAACACGTACCCACACGTTGTTTTTAAACATCAAAGAAGAAGAAACATAACACAAAGTTGGGACCTACACAGAGATTTACCGGGTTTAGCCTTGTAGCCTGTATTTGTACTTCTGCATCGTGTTAAATGTGCTCAGATCCTCTGAGAATACAGCTGATCTGGTTGTTTGCATCCAGAGTCTGCCTCTGGTGCTTCCAACTACAGGTTTTCTTTTTGGCGGCTAGGCTCTCCATCACCATGGTGACGTAGGGGTGTCTCACAAACACACATGCACACACACACACACACACACACACACACACACACACACACACACACACACAGACCATCTGTGTTGTTTGCTGTTCAAGAAAAGAGGCAGCATGGAAGGGTCAAGCACACACACTTGCCTTCATTTAAAGGATACCTTAAGAACATACAACAATAAAAAATACATTCTTAAAGCACAAAGAAACATGCTGCAGATGATTACACACATACACACACACACACACACACACACACACACACACACACACACACAAACAATGCTGCCATTCTCACAGACCGCTGGCGAGTTAAGGAATCAGCCCACAGTCACTCTGATGGCCTTCAGCAGCAACAGGCGCCACTCAAACACAGATGAAAGCATTTCAACCACTCAACACAGCTGATGATCTGGTCTATTAGGTATATTTACACACAGCAAACACACACACAGACACACACTCAGCAAACACACACACAGACACACACAAGCTTCATGACACTGCATTCTAAACTTAATCCTAATCCTAACAGGAGACAGTGCCTCAGCAAAATAACAGCAATCCGGATGAAAGACCCAAAGTACTGATAAAGACCAGAAATCTCTGCAGTTAGAACATTATATTAAATATACAACTGTAGAGGTTAGCTAACAGGTAATATAGAGTTCTAACTGTAGAGGTTAACTAACAGGTAATATAGAGTTCTAACTGTAGAGGTTAACTAACAGGTAATATAGAGTTCTAACTGTAGAGGTTAACTAACAGGTAATATAGAGTTCTAACTGTAGAGGTTAGCTAACAGGTAATATAGAGTTCTAACTGTAGAGGTTAACTAACAGGTAATATAGAGTTCTAACTGTAGAGGTTAGCTAACAGGTAATATAGAGTTCTAACTGTAGAGGTTAACTAACAGGTAATATAGAGTTCTAACTGTAGAGGTTA
>SSNR01000601.1:45125-55133 GCA_006937965.1 Callopanchax toddi
CTAACAGGTAATATAGTGTTCTAACTGTAGAGGTTAGCTAACAGGTAATATAGAGTTCTAACTGTAGAGGTTAACTAACAGGTAATATAGAGTTCTAACTGTAGAGGTTAACTAACAGGTAATATAGAGTTCTAACTGTAGAGGTTAGCTAACAGGTAATATAGAGTTCTAACTGTAGAGGTTAACTAACAGGTAATATAGAGTTCTAACTGTAGAGGTTAGCTAACAGGTAATATAGAGTTCTAACTGTAGAGGTTAACTAAAAGGTAATATAGAGTTCTAACTGTAGAGGTTAGCTAACAGGTAATATAGAGTTCTACCTGTAAAGGTTAGCTAACAGGTAATATAGTGTTCTAACTGTAGAGGTTAACTAAAAGGTAATATAGAGTTCTAACTGTAGAGGTTAACTAAAAGGTAATATAGAGTTCTAACTGTAGAAGTTAGCTAACAGGTAATATAGAGTTCTAACTGTAGAGGTTAACTAAAAGGTAATATAGAGTTCTAACTGTAGAGGTTAACTAAAAGGTAATATAGAGTTCTACCTGTAAAGGTTAGCTAACAGGTAATATAGAGTTCTAACTGTAGAGGTTAACTAACAGGTAATATAGAGTTCTAACTGTAGAGGTTAGCTAACAGGTAATATAGTGTTCTAACTGTAGAGGTTAACTAACAGGTAATATAGTGTTCTAACTGTAGAGGTTAACTAACAGGTAATATAGAGTTCTAACTGTAGAGGTTAGCTAACAAGTACTATAGTGTACTAACATATCAGTAAGATATTTGTTCACAGGTGGTTCTTATTGTAGATAAATCACTGATAGTATGCCATCACAGAATGACCCAAATAACCCTCTAAATCAATGCCAATAAAACAAAACAAGCCTCCTGATTGGCTTAGATGCTGCATGACTGTGCACAAAAACAGCTGATTCAGTAAAACCCCAACATCCTTTTTGCTGATTCAAAACATCAGTCTGTCCCTTCAAACTGCAACACATGAAGTCATTCTGTCATCAGTGAAACGAAGCCCGAGTCGCCTTCAGTCATCGTCACCTTGAGAACGAGTCGTGTGGTTCAGAGGCCGAGCAGCCCCAGCAGGCTGATGCTAATGCCCTCTGGCTTAGTGGGAGGAGGAGGCTTTAATTGAGGCAGTAGAAGATTAAAGTGCTTATGGCTTTCAGGAAGAAACACTTTAATAAACAGCAACTTTCTACTCACTGACAACAGCAACTCAAAGGATGATTTGTGTTTTAAAATGGCGTGCACGTGGCAAAGCTCTCATAGGTCACATAGAGAAAGTGAGAGTGAGTGTTCCAGTGTGCTGATCGAAGCATGGGGGCAGGGAGAATATCAATAATTCATCAATTCCTTCCAAATGCCCCCTCTGCTTCCACCAGCAGCTCCCTCTGTAGAGTCAGCATCACCTGCCCCAGCTGGAGGCGTTCCCACCTCCCGACTCCCCTTTGATCCACAGACACATGTCGGAGTGTGTGTTCACCGCTCACTCTGGTCCTCCAAGAAACAGTAGGACTCTACCTCCTTACCTCTGGTTAAAGAATGACACAGGTTTCCCTTTGACTGGCCAAACCACCAAACAATAGTCTGATATTAAATCATCTATTGTGTCATGTCCACCAAACAGGGACAGACTTCAGCTCAGAATGCATTCAGAACAACAAGGTTTAAAAACCAGCAGGACTGGACTCCTCACCAGTTCTCTCAGTAAATCTAGCTCTAAAGGTTCTAGCAACATGATCATCCACCCAACTCATGAAGTTCTGTGTAATGAAACAGAATGAAGGTCTATAGAAAGGGTCTCATTACCAAGGTGTCACACAGAAACATCTATGATGGCTGAAACCACAAGGAGCTCCAGAGGAGCTCCAGAAGGTCCTGGAATCAGCAGGAACAACAGGGTCAAAGGTCACGAATGTCCATGACTTTTTACACCTTCCTTTCTTCCCCAGCCCCTGTTCCCCGAGTCGTTTTATTTGATTACAGAACCTAGAGTGAACGTGGTGGTTTGTCAATAGATTTACATAGACAAATGTTTATAGATGCTGTGTTTTCCATGATGTGGCATATCTTAGGATAATTTATTTAAAAAATAAAGATACCTGAGAATAAAAGCATCTTTCTGGTGGGTGATGGGCATGTCAAAGATGTTACACACACACACACTCATGTGTGATCCGATCCGATAAGAAAACCTCTGAACGTTGAAATCTGAGCGGTGAAGTTAATCACAGGAGACACACAAAGAGAGACGAGTCAGAGGACCCACCCTTTCAGCGCGTGGAGCAGCCTCCTCCTACTACTCACTACATGGATGAGTCCAAAACAAAAACAACACTAAGGAAACGGAATGGGAGAGGGGGAGGGAGCGGGGTGAGGAGAGAAGCTGTCAGACGCAGGAAACAGGAGCTACATCGAGTCAGAGTTTAAAGGAAATCACATCAAATCAACCTCCTCAGGCCAGGAGGAGAACCCATCCACCACCTGCCCCCGAACCTCCACACACACACACACACACACACACACACACACACACACACACACACACACACACACACACACACACACACACACACACACACACACACACCATGTGGCTCTCCATCCATTCAGTTACCTTCTTGGGTCTCTTTCTCCTCTGGCCCAGGCCATTGAGGCGATCGCTGGGGTCCAGCCTGAAGTGGGAGTGGTTGTCCTCCATCCTCCGTCCCCTATCACCCCTCAGTCCAGTTTAGTCCTCTAGTTTTCAGTGTCCCTCTTCCTTCTCACCACTCCTCTCCTGTGAAATGAAGTGAGCCGAGCGCCCTCCTCTCTGATCCTCGCTCCACGGCGGGGAGGACCCAGCCAGAAAGGGTGGGGGGTGGGGGGAGTGTCCGGGAGGGGGGAGGAGGAAGGAGGGAGCACAATGGTGTTGCCATGGTAGCAGCTGCCACCAGTGTTTATCTGGAAACCACACTGGTGAACCAAAATACTCACCAAGTGAAGACGTCGGCTTCGGGTTCTTTCTGAATGTCTAACCCTAAAGCTGAGACACTAACCCCGACCCGAGTGACGATTAGTGGGTTTAACACCTAAAGCCTGGTGGAGACTCAAACACAAAAACACTGCTTTAGAATCAGAACCACAACGTGACACGGAGGAACTCGTCCGTCATTCACTCAGTTCTCACTTATCAGGATGTTCTCCTCCAGCCTCCAGCTGAGTGAGGAGGAGAGATCAGGTTTAGCATCACTTCAATGGATGCCTGGAAGATCCAGAAGTTTAGCTTCTAACGTCGGAGGCTCTCGTAAATCAGGGTTTAATGAAAAATCCTCAGACAACCAGAATTCCCACCCTGGAGGGTTACTGGGGCCTCACCCTGGAGCCAGGCCTGGGGTTTGAGCCCATCCATGGTTGAACTGGTTACGTGGGCTCGCCCACCTGTGGACCCACAACCTGCAGGAGGAGCATGAAGGGTTTGGTGCTTTGTAGACTGGGCAGCAGACCAAGGTGGTATATTAGGCGGTCTCATCCCCGATGCAAAAACTAGCATTTGGGATATGCAACGTCTTGCAGAGAAGGAGCTGGAGTTTATAGAAGAGGTTGAACGGTACTCACTACTAGATCCAGCTGGACCCTGGGCGTAGATTTAACATGGATGGATGTGATGTGTCCCCACCAAAACCTTGATCCAAAGGTGCAGAAATAGCGCTGCATCCCCACCACTAATACGTGCTGCCTAGCAGACCAGGTGTGTTGCTGTGCTCTGACCTGTGAAGGAGGGTCTGGATCGACAAGTGTGAGCCCCTCGCGGTCCTCTCCTGAACAGAGGTCCACGCCGAGCCGCTCACGCTGACGGCACCTACCTTGGGTCTGGATGTAGACCAGGCTGGACTGGCCATCGGGCATCTTCATAGTCAGTTACCGTATTGACCCAAATATAAATCGAGTTTTTTCCAACAAAATGTGAAAATGTAAGATCGTCTTATATTCGGTGTCATGACCTGACAGCACCAGCAGAGGACGCCAGCATTTTGTAAACAGCAAAGCAGACGCCAACTGGAGCAGACTGGATTAAAAGTGGGTCAAATGAACAGAACGGAGGCCGAGTTACGACGCTAATTTTAAGATAGCAGAGGGGTCAAACAGCTGTGAGGGAACATGGAGTTATGGAGTAAAGTGTCTGAAGATGGAGCGTCATGGTGATGACACTCTGTGGGAGGAGACTGTGTGAGCTCAGCTGATCAGAGGACTGTGAGTTAAAGCCTCATGCAGACTTTTGATCGGACATGTCCTGAGTAAAGTCCTGACAGTTTACATCACTATGGTAGTTTTTGCTCAGTTTTTATTCAGGATCTCTAGTCTTTCCTGACTGAACCCCACACACACACACTAGACTATGAATTACAGATCTTTGTGATTGCATTAATAGGCAAATATTAAAGGTCTGTAATTAAGGTATTATTTAAACTACATCCTCAAATTTCAACAAAAATAGTTTCTTTAAAAAGCAAGTAGTGCTCACTGCAGAACCAGAAGGTGGAGCTGCACCAGGTTCAGCCCCGCCCCGCTGACTTGTCCGCTGTTTTTTAAAAAAATAACTTTATTGCAAAAGAGTGAATTTACAAGAAAATAACTGAATATCTGCCTGTTTCTCCTTCTGTTTCCCCTTGTGTTCAGGATAAAACATCTCCTCAACACTGATGAAATATCTCGGGGTTTCAGTCATGTTCTGGTAACAGGATTAGTTTGTGAATGAGAAACGTTTTCTGTCATACGGACTACAACGAGAGACAGTGAGCCTAACAGGGAAAGCCAAACTAGCCCACTTTGCTTCGTAGCGTTAGCCACCATTAGCCGCTGATAGCAGCTAACAGCTATCAGCTAGCTGCTGCTCCTGGCGGGGACCAAAGCTTCGGGGAAACCCTGAGCGCTTCGCGGACCCAGACCCAGAGCACAGCGCAGAGCAGAGCGAGAACAAACAGGTTGAAGAACTGTTTTTATGCCAGAGCGGTAACTGCACTCAATGCTGAGGAAACCTGAACATGGGAATTGTGCAATAACTGCAGTGTGGGATGTTTTGATTTTGATTTTTAAATTTTTATTCTGATTCTTAACCCTCAGCAACTGCTGTCTTAGTATTTTATCGTATTTTAGTATTTATTTTTTATGTTCAGGCACCTTAAGGATTGCACTTTCAATTTCGTTGTACCAGTACAATGACAATAAAGGTGATTCTGATTCTGACGTAGCTCTGCCGGACCCAAATGGAGCTTTTGCTTCGCGGATCCGCAGCACAAAGCTGCGCCGGACCAGGAGCGCCGTACGAAGCTCCACGGACACGCTCGCAGCATTACCCGACAACGAGGTGTTGCATCTCCGCCGGACTTTGTGCTCTGGATCCGGGGGAGATGCAACACCTCGTTCTCTGATCTAACAGCCCAGTGTAAGCAATCACACGAGAGGTGTGGGAGCTGACTCTGATGGAATGGCCTGGTCTGATTGGTTGAATGGGTGGGGCTGAACCTGGTGCAGCTCCGCCTTTCTGGTTCTGCAGCGAGCAGCCTCTCTTAAAAAGTGAATTTAGGTTTTTCTCTTAAGATTAGTCTTGGAAAGGGGGGTCGTCTTATAATCAGGGCCATGCTGTGTTCTGGTCAGTACAGTAGTTTTAGTTCGTTTTGTTAGCGCTCATAACAGTTTCAGTTATTTTTCAAAATGTTGTTTTTATTTTATTTCAGTTATCAAGAATGTTTTTAAAATTCTAGTTTTTGTTATTTCGTTAGTTTTAGTTAACTATGATGACCGTGCTACCTCCAGAGCTCAGACATTCCCACTTCAAGCTGCTTCCATGTTCTACTTTGCTCTACAGCGTTTAACCAATGGTGTCTCTGCAACAGAGTGATGTCATGCTGCAGGCATTGCTGTTTCTGTGGGGAGTCAAGAGGTCTAACTCTGTGCCACCACATAACCAATGTGCCAATCCACAAGTGCACAAGAAACTGTACCGTGTGTACCAGACCCCTCTGCCTGAACGCAGCTCTGCAGACTGGTGACCTCGTGGCACCAACCGCGCATCCCGACAAGATTCACATCCAACTGCGGGGAGTGGCGAAAGAACGCTCACACTGGGGAAGCTGCAGACTCGAGACACAGAACTGTCAAGACCATCAAACGACATGTTCCGCCCATGTAAACTGTTAATTAAAAAGTCAATATTGTGCTTTAAGAATATTGATATAAAATGGTGACATGAAATATCGCGATATAACAGTGAATCGTTTTTTCTTACACCCCTAGTTTTTCCACATCAGATGTTTTTCGTTCTGTTTGACTTTATTGTTCATCCAGTCTAGTCCAGGTCAGATCACCAGATCTAAATCGACCCAAAGGTTTAAGAGTCCAAACCGACCCAGCGTGACTCTACCACCTAAAACATTCTGCCCGAGTCCGACCGCCGAACCAAAGGTTTGTATTTAGATTGTTTTATGCAGGAGAAGTTACACACACAGACTACAGCCTCCTTCAGATCAAACATTTTATTGAAAACTAAACACTAAACTTTCAGAACATGACCCGTGAATAAAACAAAAGAATTTTATAATAATATATTACAAACGTCCACATAGGACCGGGCCAGGACTGCTGGGGATCCTCGTATTCGAGAACAAACTCAGTGGCGCTCCCCCACACCCCCCACACCCTGAGATTAAATGTGCTTTAGCTTAGTCGCTAGTTAAAGCGGCTCTCTGGATCATTTTTCTCTGTATCAAAGTTTTCTAAATGTTCTAAATGATATTTCAGGTCTAAACTATGATCTATGGGTTGAGTTCCACAACATCTGTCATTCTGATGAAGACCCTCCTTCCTCCTAGAGACCCCTTTCCATTATTTCTTGCCGCTGACATTTTTCAGCCAATGAAATTCAAATGTCTGCATTCTCTCAACATGCACGCGCATCCACCAAACCTGTACCAGTAGGGGGCGCTGTCGTACAGGACGCTCCGTGTGTTTCTCTGCCGTCTCAGCCGTTCACTGAGGACTCACAGCTCATTTATACTAAAAACCTACCCATTCTCCAGCTAAAGATGGGTTTATTTTTATTTTTAAACCTTTCACCTCACAGAATGGCAAGGCTTGACAGGGTTACGCGTTTATTTTGGTCAGAAAGTTCATCCAGGGCCGAGTCAAGTTCAGCTTCAGAGTCCAGCAGCAGCTCTCTGCTAACAGAGCTAATATCAGAAGCAGCAGGGACAGAGAGGGCTCTTCAGACCCTCGTAGTGTTGGAGTAAGATTGTGAACTGTGAGTGATTAAACCCTACACACTGAGCTGCACAGTTCATGCCCGAAGTATATGCGCCGCGTGCACGCGCGCACACGCGACCGGACGCGTGTGTCGAGATGTTTGGAGGAGGAGCCTTTGGACGCTAGATTCAAAAACTGCTCTCTGATGAAATCCTCCAGAGTGCTGCCTTAACAATGCCAAAATAGCTGGCACACACGGGCTTTGTACATTTTACAGCAAACGATGAAAATCTACACTTTTACAAGTAGAAAAGGTGTTTATAACCGACGGACAGACAGCAGATTCAGAACCATGGACAGCAGCACTGCTGTCACATCTTCACACGCTGCGCTCTCAGCTTCTCTTTAGTCCCCCCCCCCTCTCTCTCTCCATCCAACCTGACCTGAAATCATTAACGTAATCATTTATCAGGTCGGGCTCCGGCTGAAATTGAGACCTCTACAGCAGACTGAGGTTCTGCTGTGCGTGGACTTATGTCCCGGGGAAAGAGGCGTGTCTGGATTGACCGGCGGGCCCCTCACTCCGTGATGCACGCTGCGGTCCGTGCTCCCAGGCGAGCCCCCTCCCCCTGGACAGAGGTCTGCACCGAGCCGCTCACGCTGATGGCAAAATCATGCCCTGGGTGTTGATGTGGACTGATGTGGCCACTGGGCATACATTTCCCCAGGGGACCTAGTGTGACTTTGGGCTGGTCTGGACCGAGATCTGAGCGGCTTGTTTTAATCAGCACAGCCTGGTTTCAGACGCCTGCCCACCCCGCAACCCCCCAGCGGCTCTGGGACCACCCAGAGCTGGGTGCCTCTCCGCTGGACCACAGGCCGAGTCGCACCCTGATCATGCTCCTATATGAGAACTTCTTCTCCTGCAGCGCAGCAGGAGGTGAGAAGCACAGATCAGCTCAGCTCAGCTCACTTGCAGCTTCTCAGCAGGTGATCACGGTGCTGCAGGTTTAATACGTGATGAAACACACGGTGTCCGTCAGACGCCATCAATATATCAATTAAATGATTTTTTCTGACGGTTCGGTGTTTAAACGAGAGAGAAAGGTGTGAAACTGTTAATGCCTGTCTGAGAAAAGTGTGTAGTGAGGGGTTTTACAGCCTTCTGGGAGTATTATAAAAATATAAAGCTGACTAGTTTGTGGATTTCACCTTTTGTGGACTGTTTTTAGAACGTAACTCCAGCGATAAACAAGGGACCACTGTACACGTACTCATCTGGTATCATGCAACCCTACAGAGACTTATGTTGGGCACGTAGAGCGGTCATCTGGCAATCGGAAAGTTGTCACACACACAGACAAAGCTTCATGTGTTCTTCTGAAAACACGCTGGCTGGCTGTATGTTAATGATCGCCCCGGGCTGCGGCTGCAGACACCAGGTTGAAACACACACAATAAGAGAATCAGCTGCTGTTCCACAAATATCACGACTTCCCAATGAACCACGAGGGTCAGAAGACGGGACAGTCCCACTGTCAGCCCACCGAGAGGACTGGAGAAAGAACACCAACATCAAGTCCAGGTTCCATGAGCACTATCACTAGAACACAGGGGCAGAACCAGACCGAAGGACAACAATGACTAGAGCCAGAACATTAATAAAAAGAACCAGAAGATGACTAAATAGAACCAGAACGTTAATAAAAGAACCAGAAGATGACTAATTAGAGCCAGAACGTTAATAAAAGAACCAGAACATGACTAAATAGAACCAGAACGTTAATAAAAGAACCAGAAGATGACTAACTAGAGCCAGAACATTAATAAAAAAAAACCAGAACATAACTAACTAGAGCCAGAACGTTACTAAAAGAACCAGAAGATGACTAAATAGAACCAGAACGTTAATAAAAGAACTAGAACATGACTAAATAGAACCAGAACGTTAATAAAAGAACCAGAAGATGACTAGCTAGGACCAGAACGTTAATAAAAAGAACCAGAAGATGACTAAATAGAACCAGAACGTTAATAAAAGAAGGAGAAGATGACTAACTAGAGCCAGAATATTAATAAAAAAAACAGAACATAACTAACTAGAGCCAGAACGTTAATAAAAAGAACCAGAATATGACTAGCTAGAGCCAGAACGTTAATAAAAGAACCAGAACATGACTAACTAGAACCAGAACGTCAATAAAAGAACCAGAAGATGACTAACTAGAGCCAGAACGTTAATAAAAGAACCAGAAGATGACTAACTAGAGTCAGAACATTAATAAAAGAACCAGAACATGACTAACTTGAACCAGAACGTCAATAAAAGAACCAGAACATGACTAACTAGAGCCAGAACGTTAATAAAAGAACCAGAAGATGACTAACTAGAGCCAGAACTTTAATAAAAGAACCAGAACATGACTAACTTGAACCAGAACGTTAATTAAAGAACCAGAAGATGACTAGCTAGAGCCAGAACGTTAATAAAAGAACCAGAAGATGACTAACTAGAGTCAGAACATTAATAAAAGAACCAGAACATGACTATCTAGAACCAGAACGTTAATAAAAAGAACCAGAAGATAACTAAATAGAACCAGAACGTTAATAAAAGAAGCAGAAGATGACTAACTAGAGCCAGAATATTAATAAAAAAACCCAGAACATAACTAACTAGAGCCAGAACGTTAATAAAAAGAACCAGAATATGACTAGCTAGAGCCAGAACGTCAATAAAAGAACCAGAAGATGACTAACTAGAGCCAGAAC
>SSNR01000601.1:71349-76349 GCA_006937965.1 Callopanchax toddi
AGAACCAGAACATGACTAAATAGAACCAGAATGTTACTAAAAGAACCAGAACATGACTAACTAGAACCAGAACGTTAATAAAAGAACCAGAACATGACTAACTAGAACCAGAACTTTAATAACAGAACCAGAACATGACTAAATAGAACCAGAATGTTACTAAAAGAACCAGAACATGACTAACTAGAACCAGAACGTTAATAAAAGACTCAGAACATGACAAACTAGAACCAGAACGTTAATAACAGAACCAGAACATGACTAACTAGAACCAGAACGTTAATAACAGAACCAGAACATGACTAACTTGAACCAGAACGTTAATAACAGAACCAACCAGAACGTTAATAACAGAACCAGAACATGACTAACTAGAACCAGAATGTTAATAACAGAACCAGAACATGACTAACTAGAACCAGAATGTTAATAACAGAACCAGAACATGACTAAATAGAACCAAAACGTTAATAAAAGAACCAGAACATGACTAGCTAGAACCAGAACGTTAATAACAGAACCAGAACAGGTCTAATCCAGCTGGTTCCTTTATCTAAATGTCCTTGTAGAAGGATCTGTGGTCCTGAAACCATCTGCCCTCTGTGTTCTTGGACCTACATAAGGAACCTCCATGTCAGTGTGTCTACGTTCCATCACCAACACTAAATAGTGACCAGGTGATAAAGGGGAGCTTGTTCAATCCTGCAGACCAGACCTGACCCAGACTAGAGTGGTGCCTCTGATACCACAGCGCTCCAACCTGGAGATCAAGTACTGTGGTTGATGGGGTCAAAGGTCACTGTCACCTGTAAAAGCATGGCTCCTGAATCTGTAGCTAATAAAAGATCAGAACTCCTTCTCATAATGACATCATCACTTCTCAGCCAACTATAGTCTTAGAGTCACACCCATCGCTTCATCGGTGACCACAGTTCAAACAGGAAGTACAGAAACCAGTCAGGGGCGCCACCGGGGGAAGGTACCAGGGCTGGGGGGGGGGGGTCCCTACGACATCAAAGGAAGATGTTTACGTTTTGAAGACTGATGGCGGTCTTCTGAAAGTCAACCAGTGATAATCCCGTTACACCAGAACACAGGTGTTTACATCTCCACCTGGACCTCCCTCCCCGGCTCCCAGGAACAGCGTTGCTATAGCAATCGTGTCTAAGTGAGTAACCATGGCAACTACAAATGGGGTTTTATGGCACAGTGGTAGCTGGTGTGTGTCAGCGGTGGAGATCAAACAGGCCTGATGCTGGTAGAGGAGGAAGAGGAAAGAGTTAGAGACAAGAGCAGGAAAATCCCAAACCACAGGCAGACACCTTCACAATCAGTCAGTCTGATGAAGACACCTTAAAACTCACCCCATAGGGCGTTGTTACAGTCCAACAACAGAAACCAGAGATGGGTTGTTTTACATCGGTTTGATGGAGAGTTAATCTGGGTTCATTAGTCAGCTGATGGCAGGGTAACGTCTCCTGAACTCAGAGGAAAGATCTTTTGTTTTGATAAATCCTTATAATTATTTTCATTTCCTAAATAAAAACTGCTCTTAAATTTGTCATTTTCTTTAAAAAATAAGAATAAAGAAATATCCCCACTGGAAGTGGTCCTCCAGCTGTTAGCTGGTCTCTGTCGTTCCTGTAAACCCAGGAGGACAGCAGTGGATCAGCTCAGGATGGCTCTGTGGATCAGAAGGTTGGTGGTTCAACGCCAGCAGACCACCTGCTGGGGTTGGATACTGAACCCTAAAGCTGCCCCCCGTCCAGATGGGTGAGATACAGAGAAATCCCCTCCCCACAGGAGTCACAGTAATAATTCTGATGAACTATAAACACCAGAACATGTCGACCAGATCTGGTCTGAAGCTTCTCTTCAGAGACGAGATCAAAGCTCAGGGTTTAGAACCTGACCTCACCTTCACAGGTGGAGCTGCAGCCAAAGCAGGAAACCCACATGTGTCCCGTTTCTACGGAAACCACCATCCGCCTGTGTGTGTGTGTGTGTGTGTGTGTGTGTGTGTTGCCAGGGCAACAGGGCGGGATCAGGGCTCAGATGGAGACAACAAAGACGGGCGTGGCCAGAGGCGGTCCATCAGCTCAGACCTGCATGACTTCACAGAGATGATGAAGAGCGCACACGTGTGTGTGTGTGTGTGTGTATGTGTGTGTGTGTGCGTGCTTTTTTCCAGGCGTGTCGGGTCTGGGAGGTGACTGGGAGAACCCAGAGGGTGCATGAGGACAACATGCTAACATGCTAACACCGTGTGCTACCTCCTGCAGCCTGGATTAAAAACCAAGAGGAGAGAAACATCTGACTGACATGGAGATAGGAACTCATGATGTCATCTGAAGAATGGAACTCTGGGATGTGGGACACCCTGAGGTCCCCCAGAGGGGTTAAAGGTCAAACAAAGTCTTATTCCCAACCTTTATGTAAAGAGTTTTGATTGGTCGGTACTTCAAACAACATTAACAACAACAACAACTGAAGTTAAAACGTACAAACATTTAAAATAATTAAATTATTAAATAAATGAAAATCATTTCACTAAAGAAGAATCAAAGAGAAAACTGAAATGTAAAAGTTAAATGTGTTGTTATTGTTAATGTGTTATTTATACAGATATGATCACAAAGTGCTTTACAACATCACTAATAAACAGTAATAATATCTAATCTACATCCTGGATAGAAACCTGTCAGAATCAATGACCTCATTACACTAAACGCTGTGGAGGGTGCCCTCTGGTGGACGCTTCATGACATTACACAGTGTGCTGTTTGAATCCCAGCCAGGAGGCGTGGTCTGTCACTCCCTCTGTATCATCGTCCTACACACACACACACACACACACACACCCGTCACTATGAACCCATCAGCTGATCGTTAAGTGTATGAAACCCAGACTGGAACAGTGCTGCCCAGTCAGCAGTAAAACATAATAAAACAGACATCAGAGCAAAGAATGAAGGTCCAAACATCAAAGTCAAACAGTAACTGAGACGTCTCCAGTGTCCTCTCCCTCCAGACGTCCTCCAACCATCCAGACCTGAACTGGAGCTTCATACATCATGGGCTGGGTTCAATCCTACATCCACTGCAGTTAGTCTCATGATGGGGCAGGAGCTCAGGAGGTAGAGCGGTCGTCATGGCAACCAAAGGTTTGATCCCCACTCCAGCGTTGTTGTTGCGTCCTTGGGTGAGACACTTGACCCACCTTACCTGTTGTTTAAATTCATTAAAAACAAGTCAGGTTCTGTGTTTGTTCATAAACAACCCAGAGGATATGAGGTCATTCAAAGGGTTCATCCATCTTCTAATAGAGGGAGCTGGTGACTAACCCAGCATCACAGGGAGAGAGGCGGGGGACACCCTGGACAGGTCCCCAGGTCGTCACAGGGTGAGATCAACATGGCTCCGTCATATTTAAGAGGGTCCAAACATGAAGGCCCCTCTGCTCCGTTCAGCAGCAGAGCGGTGTTCTAACAGTGGTGAGGAGGGTTTCTGCTTAGGAACCTCAGATCTCATCCCTGCTTTTTGTCGATGACGTGGTCCTTCTCTCTCTCTTTCTCTGTGAAAGATTTATTTGATACTTTATTGTTTTTGATAAATCAATAAATTCTACTTTAAAAAATGCACTTTATTATGGTTCAGACAAGAGGACTGTTTTATTCCTAATAAATATTAAATCATCAACAAAAATGTTACATTTGTTGTTCGTCTCAACTGTTGCTAAATTTCCCAGAGGATTTTCCCCAAGGGATCAATAAAGTAAATCTCTATACTTTTTTAACAATTAATTAATATAGCCAAATTAAAAGGTTAAGCCTCTTAAAAATAAATAATAAAAATATGAACCATTAACAAAGCTCTTTCCTCAGATCCTCCTTTAATTAATAGTGTTTTCTGTCTGTAATCTGACTGAACCACTTGTTAAACCTCCTCTAATCAACATTTCCAGCATTAACTCTGTGCAGTGTGTAAATAACTCCAACACAGTGTCTCTAACACTGACTAACAGATTCTAGTGGCTAACAGCAGAAACCAATCAGATCCTCTGATGTAGCTCATCTCCTCCTCACCTGTTCTACCAGGTGTTCTAACTGCGGCTGAACCACCAGGCTTCCGTAGTTTTACTGGTGGTGCGTTCAACAAAACGAGGACAAAACAGAGAAACTCTAAACTGTCATGTCCTGGTGTGTGGGCATGTTTTCATTGAGTGAGACCTGCAGCTCCACACCCGCTGCCCATGTCCTCATCAGGCTGCAGGGATCTAAGGAGCAGCTGGAGGACCAGACTTCTCCTGATGATCAACCTTTTGTGGTAGAGTCAAGCCTCCTGAGTACCTCTTTGAGCTTATAGAAATTATTACTTAGTTTTTGACCGTTCCTGTGATTTTTGGACTTATCTGTTTTTTGCTCTCCTCAAATCTTCTGTGCATCCCAGGTCTTTTGTTTTTTGGCTTCACGTCAACCCAGACTCCATTCACCATCAGCTCCACGGTCCTCCTCTGCTCCTCCAGGCCCTCCACTCTACCAGCCTGCCTGCCCGCTCTCCCTGACAGCGACTCTTCATCTGACCCACTCACCACCAGGACCACCTGCTCCCCAACACCTGAAAGAATCCTCCTGTGCAGTAAGAACACTACACCTCTCCTCTATCTTCAAGTCCTTTCCTCGTCCAAGTCTAACTGCTCCCCTGTCTCCATAGATCCAGTCGGTCCCCCTGAACCCGGTTCCGCTCTCAGCGTCAACAACTCCTTTTTAAATAAAACTTTAACCTGATTCTTGTCTCCAGCGAGTTGATTCTGCATGTCAGTTAGGAAACTTCCCCTAACGTGACATAAACTGATCAACCGGTTTAACGCAGAGTCGCTGCTGTTAGATAACGGACAGTTCTCCCCCGGGGCCCTCTGGGGACGAGTTACAAGGACAGCAGGTCAGGAACAAAACCTCCGCTGAATGAGCGCTGACTCGGTGGTGGACACACACAGAGAC
>SSNR01000601.1:97914-100414 GCA_006937965.1 Callopanchax toddi
CAAAATACAGCTGTCTCCAGTATCCACAGAACTAAAATGTCTTAAACCATTTTAATTTAATCCATTAATGACATAGAATGCTAAACCATTTTAATTTCTGGTAAACTATGTTGTCTAAGGGCTAGCTTCAGCTGTAGTATTACATTCCTATACATCCCATAAAGCATTACAAAGATATTGTTCACATGATCGCTCATTGTTAAGAAAAACTTTGCACCTCATATATGTTAGAATACAAACAACAGGAAGATAGAGTTGTTAAAGAAAAACAAGTTTTATTTGACAACTGATTCAGTTAAAACAATATCTGACTAAGATATAGCTACTAAAGCTTAATCAATGACTCTTGTACTTCCTGGACTCCTTTCTCATTGAGAGTTCTCCATAAGGTTAAAATGAGGAAGCCCGACGGAACTTGAAATGTTTTGATAAATAAAAGATGAGTAGTTGGTAAGGTTTTATTTCATTAAAATGTATACTTTGTACTGGCGTGAATAACTTCTTTCTGTTTCTGGCAATTTATTTGTATTTGCATTTTAAACTTATTTAAATATCCCCGTGTCTGTTAGTTATAATCTGACTTGACCTATAAAGTTTGAAAAGCATTACGAAAAATAACCCTTTGTTTGTGATTAAAAGGAAACATTCAAAAGTCCGGGTTAGCTTACTTTTGAATCATTCAGAGAGAAAAACTCTGCGGAGAAACGAGAAAAAGAAACTCCATTTATCTCTACTAATATGCTACGATTATAAAATCCATCTTTAAAAAGATATAACTTATATAGAAGCTACTTACGTTCATTTTGTCTCCACAGCAAAGATTTCGGATAGAAAAACTTTCGGGCGCGCTTTATTGGCTACTACGGTCACGGGACTTCCGGGTCAAACGATCACTTCCGGTAATTGACGTCATGGAGGTTCATGCGACGTCATGGAGCTTCGTGCGCCATTTTGATGCAGCTGGGTGCCTCTCACATTAGAGGGGGCCAGGCTGCTTTTTACAGGGGCACAATCTAAAAACTCAGCACTGAGCAGGGGCCACAGGGGGGCCCCATCCCCCCCCTAGAACCGCCCCTGATTACCATCACTAACCGTTTGTGTATACAACAAAAATAACAACATTAAAGCGGCTCTCTGGATCATTTTTCTCTGTATCAAAGTTTTCTAAATGTTCTAAATGATATTTCAGGTCTAAACTATGATCTATGGGTTGAGTTCCACAACATCTGTCATTCTGATGAAGACCCTCCTTCCTCCTAGAGACCCCTTTCCATTATTTCTTGCCGCCGACATTTTTCAGCCAATGAAATTCAAATGTCTGCATTCTCTCAACATGCACGCGCATCGACCAAACCTGTAGCAGTAGGGGGCGCTGTCATACAGGACGCTCCGTGTGTTTCTCTGTTTGCGTCTCAGCCTCACAGCTCATTTCTACTAAAAACCTACCCATTCTCCAGATAAAGACGGGTTTATTTTTATTTTTAAACCTTTCACCTCACAGAATGGCAAGGCTTGACAGGGTTACGCGTTTATTTTGGTCAGAAAGTTCATCCAGGGCCGAGTCAAGTTCAGCTTCAGAGTCCAGCAGCAGCTCTCTGCTAACAGAGCTAATATCAGAAGCAGCAGGGACAGAGAGGGCTCATCAGACCCTCGTAGTGTTGGAATAAGACTGTGAACTGTGAGTGATTAAACCCTACACATTGAGCGGTACAGTTCATGTCCGAAGTATATGCGCCGCGTACACACGTGCACACGCGACCGGACGCGCGTGTCGAGATGTTTTGAGGAGGAGCCTTTGGACGCTAGATTCAAACACTGCTCTCTTGATGAAATCCTCCAGAGTGTTGCTTTAAGTGAACATCCAGTCCAGTATAATCTAGTTTCTCTGGACCTGTTAGCAGGTCTCAGTCAGAATCAGGTCTCTGGTCAGCTCTGGATTCTCTTCATGTCACTCAGTAGACCTGAGGTGACTAGATGTTTACAACAGAGCTGTGACTTAGCTGTAGGGAACTAGTCTTGCATGCAGGAGACTGGGGTTCAAGTCCCAGCCTGTGCAGGTGATGAAATCATATTTTTGTATGTGCCCCTTCTTAACTTTGAGCACCTGCCCCCCTTCAAAGGTCTGTGCACAGCCCTGCTCAGGGGGGCCTGTTATAATCCACGAAAGCCTAAAAAAAACTGTTTTTGAGTAGACCCCTTTCAGGTTCTCAACTCCTGCTAGTCAGAACAGCTGTCTGCTGGTCTCTGGCCCCAGGCTGCAGGACAAGCAGCAATCGATTACTACTGTTTGTCTGTCAGCTGAGTGACTCTGACGTCACCTGACACACCAACAGCAGCATGGAGTCTGCTCTGACAGGAACCATCACACTCAGAGCTTCAGTCACTTCACCAGACTCCATTCACAGGCTGCTACCTTCACAGCTAATCAACGCGTGCACGCACATGACAAGGGGTGACTCAGACACATGCACGTGTCTGTCCGTGTGTCGTGAAATTCGGC
>SSNR01000601.1:102914-118229 GCA_006937965.1 Callopanchax toddi
CTCAGCTCTCTCTTTACCACAACAGACCGGTTCAGCGTCCATCACTGCAGACGCTGCCCCAATCCGCCTGTCGATCTCCCGCTCCCTCCTTCCCTCACTCGTGAACAAGACCCCGAGATACTTGAACTCCTCCACTTGAGGCAGGACCTCTCTCCTGACCTGGAGTTGGCAAGCCACCCTTTTTCGGTCAAGAACCATGGCCTCAGATTTGGAGGTGCTGATCCTCATCCCAGCCGCTTCACACTCGGCTGTGAACCTCCTCAGCAAGAGCTGAAGGTCAGAGCCTGATGAAGCTAGGAGGACCACATCATCCGCAAAAAGCAGAGACGCGATTCTCCTGTCACCAAACTCAACACCCTCCACACCACGGCTGCTCCTAGAAATCCTGTCCATGAAGGTTCTGAACAGGACCGGTGACAAAGGGCAGCCCTGGAGGAGTCCAACCCTCACTGGGAACAGGTCCGACTTACTGCCGGCTATGAGGACCAGACTCACTCCTCTGGTACAGGGACTGAATGGCCCTTAACAAAAGACCATCCACCCCGTACTCCTGGAGCGCCCCCCACAGGGAGTCCCTGGGGACACGGTCATAAGCCTTCTCCAAATCCACTAAACACATGTGGACTGGTTGGACAAACTCCCATGACCCCTCCATCACCCTAGCGAGGGTAAAGAGCTGGTCCACAGTTCCACGACCAGGACCAAAACCACATTGCTCCTCTTCTATCTGAGGTTCAACCATCGACCGGACCCTCCTCTCCAGGACCCTGGAGTAGACCTTTCCAGGGAGGCTGAGGAGTGTGATCCCCCTATAGTTGGAACACACCCTCTGGTCCCCTTTCTTAAAAATGGGAACCACCACCCCGGTCTGCCACTCAACAGGAACTGCCCCCGATGACCACGCAATGTTGCAGAGACGTGTCAGCCACGACAGTCCTACAACATCCATCGCCTTGAGATACCCAGGTCGGATCTCATCCACCCCCGGGGCTCCGCCACTGCGTAGTTGTTTGACTACCTCAGAGACTTCTGCCCCAGAGATTGGACAGTCCGTCCCCAGGTCTCCCAGCTCTGGTTCCTCCTCGGAATGCGCGTCGGTGGGATTGAGGAGCTCCTCAAAGTATTCCTTCCACCGTCCGACTATAGCCCCAGTTGACGTCAGCAGCTCCCCGTCCCCACTGTAAACAGTGTGAGCGAGTTGCTGCCTTCCTCCCCTGAGGCGCCGGATGGTTTACCAGAATCTCTTTGGAGCCGACCGATAGTCTTTCTCCATGGTCTCACCAAACTCCTCCCATGCTCGAGATTTTGCCTCGGAAACTGCCACTGCTGCACTCCGCTTGGCCCTCCGGTCCTGCATGCAATGTTTTTACAGTGCATTGTGTTCTGCGTCCTGACCATTGTTAATCACTCTGCCATGCAGCGCCAACGCTGCTGCCTGTGTGTTTGTGAAGCGGGGTGCAGTGTGTCCTCTCTGGAGACCTTATGCTGCACACCGGACCACCCAACAGCAGCTGGTACCTCTCTGCCGGACCGCAGGGTGAGTCACCTCGCTATGAGAGCCTCTGCTGCAGCGCAGCAGGAGGTGAGAAGCACAGAGCAGCTCAGCTTCTCAGCAGGTGATCACGGCGCTGTGGGCGTCATACAGTGACGAAACCCACGGTGTCCTGTCCGGGCCGGGCCGGAGCTTTCAGACACGATCAATGACAGTTTTTAATCTGTTGGCCTGGCTGGTATCAAATGACTCACGAGAATGTTAAACAAGAAAAACGTGTGAAAATGTTCATGCCTGTCTGAGAAAAGTGGGGTTTTACAGCCGTAGAACATCTGGAATCATTGTAACAAAATAACGCTACTACTTTGCGGATTTTGCCTATTGCAGGTGTTTTTAAGAACATAACTCTCGTGATAAACGAGGGAACGCCGTACAGTGACTCTCAGGTCTCTGGTACCTCCCCACCGTCGCCTGCTCTGTTTACTGACCTCCTGTACGCCGAACAGAGACTTCATTTACTCACTCACTCATCCCTACTCCCTCCCAACCTTTCCTGGGATTGTTCACATGTTAACTCACCCATCAGTCCTGAGTCAGGTTAGTCTGATGTTACCTGGACAGGTGGGAGGGGACAGGACTAAAGAGACTAACCAATCAGAGGCAGAGTGGGTGGGGCTTCATGCTGTGATTAAGTGGACGAAGACACGACCAACATGAACTCAGCTGCTCTTTATAAACAACCTCAGAAATATACAGACTGAATTAATCAGCCTTTAAATGAGTTTGGTGAACAAACAGTGAGATGTTCAACAGGTGAGATATCCTGAAACTCTTTAAAGACATTTTTACTAATGATCAGAATCAAATCAAACTCCTTCTAAACAGTCAAACACCAGTTCCTACATCACATTCATTTGAATTTCTTTGAAATCTGCTGCATTCTACAAACAGAATAATGATGAATAAACTCATGAATAACAAACTTACATGTAAGAAAAAAAGGTTCAAATCGTGACTTTTGTTATTAACGTGTTTTTAACGTGACGCTTTGTGGTTTTCATTTTGAGAGGCGCTGCGTTCATGAAGGTTTACTAAGAATGTGTAGGAAGCTGTTTTTGAAGCATCCAGCTGATTTGTCTCAGGGCTGGAACCCAACGTGATGACCCGATCATGTGACCTCCCACTGGGGAATGAAAGGAGGTCTTTTATAGCTGCAGCTCTCAGATGTCGATGTGAGGAGCAGAGCCTCTGTGTGTGTGTGTGTGTGTGTGTGTGTGTGTGTGTGTGTGTGAGGGTGGGAAGGTGTAATTGTGTTTGTGTGATGTTTTGGGTCCTGTCCTCCTCTCTCCTGGGACAGCCTAGGGCCCCTCTGATGTGGGGCCTGTCCCCCTCTCTCCTGGGACAGCCTAGGGCCCCTCTGATGTGGGGCCTGTCCCCCCCTGCCACACCTTCTACTGGTGGGCGGTACCTCTGCCCGCTGGCGTGTTGGTGGATCTCGGGGGCCGGGTGCTTGGCGGGGTCTGGGCCTTCTGGCTCTGTCGGGCCTCTGTTGGGGTCGGGTTGCCCTTGGGCCTTGGGTCTCTGGGTCTGGGCTGGATCTGCCTGGGTGTGGCCTGCTGCTGGCGGTGCCTACGAGCCCCCTGGGCTCTGGTACGGCGGCTGCTTGGTGGACCCACGAGGTGAGCCTCTGCGCCCCTTCCGGTGTTGCGGCTGCCCCTGTGGTGGTTTTCCTGAGATTCCCATGCGCTGGGGGGCCTCCGGACGTCTGGGGCTCGGATCTCCTCCGTGTCTTCCGTGGATCTTGGTTGGCGGGTCTGTGGCTCTTCGAGGCTGTTCTATGGAACAACCTTATAGACACAAGCGCACATTCATACACACAGGTGCTCACAAAGTGTTCACACAAGTATTTACTCAGGTGTTTCCCAACACACTGATTTGGGCTGCGGTTGGCACTGAACACATCTTGAATTCATATTTACCGTCTGCATTTTAAGAACACTACAGTTTTTGTACAGTCCATCAATATCAACTAGCTTTACAATCCCAGCGTCTCTCTGAAACGGCCACGGTAAAGTTCAGCTCCTTTTCTGAAATTGATGACAAACAGTTTTTCCTGCTGGGACAGGATCCTTTCTCCTCCTTCAGCCATCCTGGGTTAAAAACACACCGATAGCTGTTGGTAGCTAACAATCTCAGAGTTTAGTTCAGATATCGCCACCTTTGGACCAAAAAGAGTCCTTATCCAATCACAGGACGCACTCATGTCAACTTTTGCGTGAGGTATGCTAGCTATCCTCGGCCACTCAGACTCGAGAGCTGATTGGCTATTGCAACTGATCGTCTCTGCTGGCTGCAGCGGACCGTCCAGATAGAAGCACTTGGGTGTAGAGCCCCCTAGGGGCAGACTTCAGTCTGCCTAACAACACAAGTCAGCTGAAACCTGATTGGACAACACCCTACCTTGGTATTTAACACTGGAAGTGGCGCAACCAAGTGGATATAATATGATATAAAGAGACCAGACCAGGGAGAACTTTTTTATTTTATAATATTAACCAAAAGAAAAATACTTTTACTTTTCTGAGTAAGTTTAGGCCAACAGAGAAGGCCTTGCTGGCCCTGACGGCCCGTTTATTGTGTCTATGCCCTCTGTTTTTGTTTGCTCGCTCTCTTTGCAGGTCAAGAAGAAGATTCTTAGTTCCTCTTGTACTATTTTCTTTCTCTGTTTACTCTCTCCCCCACCCTTCTCTGTGTCCATTGGGATTCAGTTAGACCAAAAAACAATTCTAATAAAGATTCTTTAAATGTATATTTAACTATAAGTCAAGTGGAGCATTATAGCAGTGGCTGTAACGTCTCACATGGAGCAGCAACACTGTTGGTCTTGTTCTGACACTCAGACATCTATTCTGTTCATTCTGTTTGCTCTACGGCTGGACAGGACACGGGGTTAAAAAAAGGAAAGTTCTGTTGTTCGTTTTGTTGTGTAAGTAAGGACGGAGAAAAAGATATTGTCTTCCCCGGCCCTTTTTGTTCAAATTGTATTGTTTTGTTTTTGTTTGTTTTTTTTTGTTGTTGTTTTTTTGTCTTGCTTCTTCTTTTGAATGAAATAAATCACATTTAAAACATACAAATAACGGACAGCTCATTCAGATCACTGTGTCCCTGATGTCGGTAACCATTTCCTGTTGCTGCAGGTTCTGGTCATGACATCATTCTCTGTCCAAGTGAGGAGGAGGAGCAGCCCAGTCATGGATCACCGGTCCTCCGCCCAACACTTTCACTGGCTTTCATTTGCTTATCAAGGCCTGACAGAGATCCCTTACGACCCCATTCTCACGCAGACGGACACCCTGGAGGTCCTGGACCTGAGCTACAACCTGCTCAGCGAGTATCCTTTTCCTCTAGCTGACAAAAATCTACTTACATCAATAGATCCACTCGAAGCAGGAACATTATGTTTGAAATGAACTCAGTGTGTTGATGGTCCTTTCCCCTCAGTGGTTTTACTATTTTTAATTTTGAAAAGGGTCGTCATGAAGAAGCTGAGATTTAATGACTTTTTCATTAAATGATGAAAACATGCAGCTTCCTGAAGCAGTAGAATGATTACCAACAGCTGTGGTTTCACCTGAAAGAGAACTTCAGAGGGACTCAAACATCTCTTCAACTGACTAAACGTTGGTGCATTAACATGTTATCACTAACAGGAGTCCTGACAAACTAAATATCAGAATCTTTATTATCGTTGAACCAGTGTCTTCATACAACAAACCCTTCCAAGCTCAGACATATGTCACACAGTGGAACATGTGGTTGTTTTTAAAGTTTTAGTTGCATGATTGATCTGTTTTTATACTAATTTATTGCATGTTTTTAATACTTTTTGTGTGTTTTTAACCATTTTAAAATCACTGTGGACATTCTTTTAAATGACTGATTGATAATGACTATCACCTGTTGCAAGGCGGGCGTGGCTGGAAGGTCAGGTTATTTAAGGACCATTTAGGTTGGCAGGAAGGAAGGAAAGAGGACAAACACAGGACAGGGGCACAGGACTGAGGAGAGAGGCCTGGAGGCATCCCTGGCCCCCAGCCTGGAGAGGAGAGGCCCCCATGGTTGGAGAGGAGACTGAGGACCTCTAGGACTTGTTCCTTTTTAATTACTTTTTTAAAATCTAATTTTATTTAGTTTTTAGCTTTTATTGTAACTGGCTAGGAATAGAAATAAATTGTCATTTGTTTCTATTTTTTTTGCGTTTGTGTCTCTGTGCTCTGAGTGCCTGGTTGTTGCCTCCCCTTGTCTGTGAGCCCTGGGGGTCTTTCGGCGAGACCTCCCCCGGTCACACATACAGCACAGAAACAGACAGGGTCAGGTCGACTGTGATGCACAAATGACAGCGCTCCCCTTAGCAGAGGGGGAGGAAGGGGAGACAAATGAGAGGGAGGGTGCATCAGGATAAAAAACACTTGTCTCACTTCTCTGCCCCCCTTATAGCATTCAGGGACTTGACACAGGCAAAACCCGCCTCACTACATTTAGAGCGAAAACAGACTAAACAGTCACAACATCTAAATCAAACATTATGTAGGGGGGGAGCTGTGTGTGTATCTGTAGCTTGTTGTATCTGTGAGCCCATAACCTTCCTCCCACTGCAGCTGTGATAGGCTCTCGTTTTGATGTTATCAGCGAACACAGCGTACTGAACCAGAGGTCATAGTCTCATGTAGACCAGTCTCACGTAGGCCAGTCTCATGTAGACCAGTCTCACGTAGGCCAGTCTCACGTAGGCCAGTCTCATGTAGACCAGTCTCATGTAGGCCAGTCTCATGTAGACCAGTCTCATGTAGACCAGTCTCATGTAGGCCAGTCTCATGTAGGCCAGTCTCATGTACACCAGTCTCATGTAGACCAGTCTCATGTAGGCCAGTCTCATGTAGGCCAGTCTCATGTAGACCAGTCTCATGTAGACCAGTCTCATGTAGGCCAGTCTCATGTAGGCCAGTCTCATGTAGACCAGTCTCATGTAGACCAGTCTCATGTAGACCTGTCTCATGTAGACCTGTCTCATAGACCAGTCTCATGTAGACCTGTCTCATGTAGACCAGTCTCATGTAGACCTGTCTCATAGACCAGTCTCATGTAGACCTGTCTCATAGACCAGTCTCATGTAGACCTGTCTCATGTAGGCCAGTCTCATGTAGACCAGTCTCACGTAGACCTGTCTCAGTAGACCAGTCTCATGTAGACCAGTCTCATGTAGACCAGTCTCATGTAGACCAGTCTCATGTAGACCAGTCTCATGTAGACCTGTCTCATAGACCAGTCTCATGTAGACCAGTCTCATGTAGACCAGTCTCATGTAGACCAGTCTCATGTAGGCCAGTCTCATGTAGACCAGTCTCATGTAGGCCAGTCTCATGTAGGCCAGTCTCATGTAGACCAGTCTCATGTAGGCCAGTCTCATGTAGACCAGTCTCATGTAGGCCAGTCTCATGTAGGCCAGTCTCATGTAGACCAGTCTCATGTAGGCCAGTCTCATGTAGGCCAGTCTCATGTAGGCCAGTCTCATGTAGACCAGTCTCATGTAGACCAGTCTCATGTAGACCAGTCTCATGTAGACCAGTCTCATGTAGACCAGTCTCATGTAGACCAGTCTCATGTAGACCAGTCTCATGTAGGCCAGTCTCATGTAGACCAGTCTCATGTAGGCCAGTCTCATGTAGACCAGTCTCATGTAGACCAGTCTCATGTAGACCAGTCTCATGTAGGCCAGTCTCATGTAGACCAGTCTCATGTAGGCCAGTCTCATGTAGACCAGTCTCATGTAGACCAGTCTCATGTAGACCAGCTGGATTCCTCTCCAGGGGAGTTTGAGATACTTCAGCCTTCAAGGCCAGTTGGGGGCTTTGAATTCCAGATAACAAACTTGTTTAGACCTTCTGTCCTCAGTGGTCTCCAAGATGAAGGTTTTACTGAGGGTCTTAAGAACCAGATGTTTAATTTGGATAATTAATAAAATTCTTGATATTGTTAATGATTAATTACTTATTTGTGTGTCATTAACAAATGGAAAAAACGAGAACAAATTCTGTCAAATCTCTGTGTGTGTGTGTGTGTGTGTGTGTGTGTGTGGGTGTGTGTGTGTGTGTGTGTGTGTGTGTGTAGTGCAAAGGAGCATACAGGAGCAGGACTCTGGACTGAGTCTACCTGTGGTTCTACGACAGACACATATTAGACCAGAGGTACTAAAACACACATTCCCATGAGGAGCCAGACCTAAGAGACCTTGTAGGCTGAAGAAAGTGCAGACTGCATTTTTGTGACCTGGTCTAAAAGTAACAGTCAGTGAACCGATCTAGTTGTTTTACATCTACAGTACACTGTTGACCTTTTCCAGACGTTCTCCTTGATTCTGTCCTTATTGGAACCCGGCTCTGTTGGGCCAGCTGGAGAGGCTCAGCACTCTGATTCTGGACTGCAACAGCTACACGTCTCATGTGAAGTTTCCCTACATGCCAAGCATGACCACGCTGTGCGTCAACAAGAACAACATCAACAACCTTCCTGTGTTTGTGGAGGAGATCAGGAGGAAGTTCCCCGGCATCAAGCAGGCTGTACCCTCTGATGCTGAGTCAGCGTTCAGACCTGTTCAGGTTCTTCTACAGGTTCTCAGCGTTTTAACAGATCACAGCGTTCAGGACTTTACAGCTATAGGTTCTATAGGTTTAGATATATTTAGCTTTTTGTGACACTGTAACGTTATGAAGTGTTACATTTAGTAAAAAAGTCAAAAAAATATTAAACTGATCCAACTTATGATGAAGCATAAATTAGATCATCAATATTGTATTGATTCTACAACAATAGCTTCTTTACTGTAAACAGTGAAGTCCAGCTGACTCCTTAGAGACCCGACCCCAGTGAAGTCCAGCTGACTCCTTAGAGACCCGACCCCAGTGAAGTCCAGCTGACTCCTTAGAGACCCGACCCCCACTGAAGTCCAGCTGACTCCTTAGAGACCCGACCCCACTGAAGTCATGCTGACTCCTTAGAGATCTGACACCCAGTGAAGTCCAGCTGACTCCTTAGAGACCCAACCCCAGTGAAGTCCAGCTGACTCCTTAGAGATCCGACCCCAGTGAAGTCCAGCTGACTCCTTAGAGATCCGACCCCAATCAAGTCCAGCTGACTCCTTAGAGATCCGACCCCCAGTGAAGTCCAGCTGACTCCTTAGAGATCCGACCCCCACTGAAGTCCAGCTGACTCCTTAGAGATCTGACCCCCAGTGAAGTCCAGCTGACTCCTTAGAGATCCGACCCCAATCAAGTCCAGCTGACTCCTTAGAGACCCGACCCCCAGTGAAGTCCAGCTGACTCCTTAGAGATCCGACCCCAATCAAGTCCAGCTGACTCCTTAGAGACCCGACCCCAGTGAAGTCCAGCTGACTCCTTAGAGATCCGACCCCAATCAAGTCCAGCTGACTCCTTAGAGAACCTCAGATTCGGGGGGGGGGGGGGGGGGGGGGGGGGGGGGGGGGGGGGCACTTCGAGGCATTCAGAGGTCAGAGGTCGTTGAAGGCGGTCTGAGGTGATTCCTGAAGGCAGCAGCTCATGACGGCAGCAGAAGGCATAAAGGATGGTTTAATGTCCAGTGAAGTTTAACAGTTTTTGGGTTGGTTGGTTAATTTAACAGGTTATAATAATAATGGATCAGTTTTATATAGCGCTTTTCTAGGTCACTCAGAGACGCTTTACAGAGTTGCATCATTCATTCACACAGTCATTCTCACCGGTGGTGGTAAACTACGACAGACGTCTGTAGCCACAGCTGCCCTGGGGCAGACTGACAGAAGAGAGGCTGCCATTCTGACCATCGGCCCTTCTGACCACCACCAACATTCACACACAGTCACACTCACAGTCACACAGTAAGGTGGGTGAAGTGTCTTGCCCAAGGACACAACGACAATCTAACCCAGCCAGAGCTGGGGATTGAACCGGTGACCCTCTGGTTACCAGACCGGACACTCTCCCAACTGAGCTAATGCCGCCCCAGATTATGGGTTGTTTGGTTGGTTGGTTAGTTTAACAGGTTAACATATTATGGTTGGTTGGTTGGTTGGTTAGTTTAACAGGTTAACAGATTATGGGTTGGTTGGTTAATTTAACAGGTTAACAGATTATGGGTTGGTTGGTTGGTTGGTTGGTTGGTTGGTTGGTTGATTGGTTGGTTGGTTGGTTGGTTAGTTTAACAGGTTAACAGATTATGGGTTGGTTGGTTGGTTGTGTTAGTTTAACAGGTTAACAGATTATGGGTTGGTTGGTTAGTTTAACAGGTTAACAGATTATGGGTTGGTTGGTTAGTTTAACAGGTTAACAGATTATGGGTTGGTTGGTTAGTTTAACAGGTTAACAGGTTATGGGTTGGTTAGTTGGTTGGTTGGTTGTTTAGTTTAACAGGTTAACAGATTATGGGTTGGTTGGTTAGTTTAACAGGTTAACAGATTATGGGTTGGTTGGTTGGTTGGTTGGTTGGTTGGTTAGTTTAACAGGAACAGGTTATGGGTTGGTTATCAGAAGGTTGGTTCTATCTGTCTACAGGTCTGACCCCAGACAGGTTCAGTTGATCATTTTAGCAGAACTCCAGAATCTCCAGGATGATTTATTTTAAGGCTTGAGATCAGCCAATCACATGTCAGAGAATGAAGAGAGTTCCAGAGTTTGACTCTCTGAGAGGATTCTGTAGGAAAAGAGGAGTTAAATTCACTCTAACTGTCATTATTAATACAGTGATATTAATCTATACATGACTGTTAATAAGAACCTGATGAAACTCATCCAGTGGATTTTCTAAGATCTAAAACGATGCCTTTCAACTCATCCTGGTCTGAAGACTTAAATTATGAAGGTTAAAACTGATTAACATTAATATCAATATGAGACTGAAGTGAGTGAAGATTGCATTAAAATCATTAAATCACTTCTTCTGAGGGAAAAGACCAGATCATCAGATTAAACCCTTATCAAGTTAAATGAACTTATTCATTACCTCTAAACAAACAGTCTGATTCAATTCATCTGTTAGAAAACCAGTCTGTTTTATCTATTAATGGTAAAGTCTGTAAAGCAGAGGGGAGACTGAATGAGTTGAAGCTTCATCCTGCAGCGTCCTGGTCTCCTGTAAAGATCAGAGTCAGGACTAGAGCAGTCTGTTCTGACCGAGTCAGATGTCAGGTCGTGGTCTGGAGACGTCTCTGTGAACAAGGTGATGATGTGTTAAAACGAAGACTGTACCCGGCCTTCACAAAGGACAAGAGTCACAGAGTTAGATGACCTTTGACCCACATGACTTTCTGGATGTTACAACCATAGATATCATATATATCACTAGATGTCTCACCCACGCTGTTCGTCACTGGACCCTGACATCCCTACACCGGCGGCCATCTTAGTTCGTACAGCTGCCCCATTTCTTATATTGGTGTCAATGGAGCATGTACTAATAAATACCTCTAACTTGATCAATTTTTAACCGATTTTCAAACGGTTTGAATTTTTATAAACGTCAGAGACGTGGTTGTGAATATATATCAAAATATAACGATAATGATCGGGAAATTCATAAATTGTAAAAGTATCAAATCTCAAGTCTATACATAATAAGGTTTGTAAGAAAGTAACCCGTTTGTAAATCTGTTCATTTTTCATCGAGTTCTGAGTGTTTTTAGTTAAATTGATCGCTCACCTTCCATCTGCTGCCATAGAGAGCAGAACGTCAGCTGTACGAAGCAAGATGGCCGCCGCGTAGGGACGCCGTAAAGTCTCACATAGGGCATCTTGTAATGATCCAGCCCCAGATTGCCATGCCTGTCATGTTTTTCTCTGCCTGCTCTAATCAGCTTCATTCAGTTCACCTGAGCCATGCCTGATTGTCACTCTGCTTCACCTGGGTGCTCCTCCTCATAAGAGCAGCTCAGTCTCTGTTTCCCTGCCAGATCATCGACAGCCCTGCGCCAGTAGAGATCCAGCGTTCATGTTTATCATTGTTTCTAAGCCCCTGATCAAGTTTCTGCCTTTGGATTACGCCTGCTTTGCCCCTCACGGATTTTCTCGCTCATCTGTCATCTGGACCTCGACCACTGCTCTGAACCCTGACTACCGAGCTCTGCCTGCTCCTCCTGATAAGTACTACTGCCTCTGCCTGCCTGTTTATGACCTTTGCCTGCCTGTTACCTTCCTACTGGATTGTGGATGTTGGACCTGTTTGTTGTGGATTAATTGTCTGTCTTTCAAGAGGAGACATCTCACAGACTGAAGAGGAGCTGTCAAGGAAACCCCAGACCAAGCCCCGCCCCCTCTGATGTCTCACTACAGCAGCTTTCCCCATTCTCAGTTCCTCCTGCAGTGCTGGTCCCTGAGCTCACTAAATCCTCAACCTAAAAATAATAAACCTTTTTTTATACGTTTTACTCCTGTGTTCTTGGCTGATTTCCGGGTCCTCAGGTTATCCCATTACACATCTAGTGATATATATGATATCTATGGTTACAACACTTTTTGTCCCACAGGAAATAAATGCTCAAATAGAAATAGTAAAGTTTTATGCTCTTCAAATGTCAATCATTTCAGCAAATCTGACCCTAGAAACCTCATTCAGATGTCAACAAGTCTCCATAGACATTCAGCTGCCAGACGCTGAAAACAAGTCCTGAAAACCTTTACAGTTTTTATAAAGTTACAGCTTAATATGGATACATTATCAGAAAAATCCATCGTTCCCCTCACTGGCGACGTCATCACTCCACTCTGGCGATGTCATCACTCCTCTTTGGTGATGAAATCACTCCTCTCTGGTGATTCAGATTCGTTTATTAATGGCCACACAACGAGTTGGTCATCATCACTCCTCTCTGGTGATGACATCACTCCTCTCTGGTGATGACATCACTCCACTCTGGTGATATCATCACTTCTCTCCGGTGATGACATCACTCCTCTCTGGTGATATCATCACTCCACTCTGGTGATGTCATCACTCCACTCTGGTGATATCATCACTCCTCTCTGGTGATGACATCACTCCTCTCTGGTGATATCATCACTCCACTCTGGTGATGTCATCACTCCACTCTGGTGATATCATCACTCCTCTCTGGTGATGACATCACTCCTCTCTGGTGATGTCATCACTCCACTCTGGTGATGTCATCACTCCACTCTGGTGATATCATCACTCCTCTCTGGTGATGACATCACTCCTCTCTGGTGATATCATCACTCCACTCTGGTGATGACATCACTCCACTCTGGTGATGACATCACTCCTCTCTGGTGATGACATCACTCCACTCTGGTGATGACATCACTCCTCTCTGGTGATGACATCACTCCACTCTGGTGATATCATCACTCCACTCTGGTGATGACATCACTCCTCTCTGGTGATGACATCACTCCTCTCTGGTGATGTCATCACTCCACTCTGGTGATGTCAGAGCTCTTCTCTAAATAAACTCTTATTACTTTTGCTTCCTTTCTCTTTTTTCTAGTGTTGTTTTGACTCATAAATCTGGAGGAAGAAGAAAGACTTCCTTCCAGTGTCTCTGATGGTGTCTTTATTTAACTGTAGGATCCTCAGTATGATGAACAATGAGGCTGCGCCCAGTTATTTCAACGGGGGGAGTCTGACCCAGTATCAGGACTACAGGTGAGCTCGTTTTCACACAAACTTGTGAGGTTTTAGCAAAATGGATCTTGTTACATTTTGACAGGAATTAAAGAATTAATGTCCAGAGAAACAGAACTTTGCCTCTGATGACTCATGTTATCTTTTTCCAATATAAACTTCATGAAAGACCAAAAGAAGATTTCTGGTTCAGGCTGAGTTGTAGAACAGTGCTGCATGGTTTGTAATTAGGGTTAATTCACCGGCTCTCCTCTCCCAGTCCGGTCCGACCCGTTTCAACACCGTAGACAACGAGGACGTCTCTGTAGTCGTCCTCTTTCTTTTACCTGAATAAAAATGAGGCAGAAGAACAACTTATGGTTGGGGAAATATAATGATCCAATCACATTTAGTTTAACGCGGTTAACGTCACCGTGGCCTGTCTGAGGCTGCAGCTGTTAGCAGGCAGGCGGTCGGGCTCGGCTCCTGCTAGACCCAGCTACCACAGCTAGCGTCCCCTCTCTCGGTCTCGGCACATATCCTGAGTCGCTGCTAACTCCAGAGCAATGGCTTCTTTATTGGGAAAATATTATTTAACTTTAGAGTCACGTACAATCAGTAACATGTAACAACACGGTTAGGAGAAAGGAGCTGGTCTGAAGAATGTCGGTTCAACACGAGATGCTACGAGGAAAGAGCTAAGCTAACGAGCTAGCCTTTTGTCTGCACAGGAAACAACCACACAATTGACTTCTGGTACAGACTTTTTATATTAGGTCTAATAACAACCCTTAAAGCCATCCTCAGTATCCAGGTAAACAAACGAGATCTCGCCAGCTAGTTTACAAAAACACGACTCGGTGAACTCATCCCTCCCGTCGGGTAAAATCCATACGCCAGCCTCCCACGGACATGGGACTCTGTTTTGCGATGATAACAAAGCAGAGTCTAACTCCAGCCGTAGAAACGTTCCCCCAGCTTTTCCTCTTTTCACCTCAAAACGTTTTTAGTTTTCTGCTAGCTGAAAAGCTGTTTTTTGGGGGGACTCTGGTGTTTTTATCTTAAAGTGGAATCACCCGCCGGCTCTTTGTCCTACTTCTACTTTCACTTTCACTTCCGGGATGTTCTGCCCCAAAACGTGTCTGGGCGGATTAATGCCAATCCAAGCAGTGAGGAAATGCAGCAGACAGACAGCTGGATTGTCCAATCCTATCGTTCGGTCCGAACGATAGAATTGGCTGAAGTTTTTAGAGAACTGCGAGACAACTACTTTATTGATTTCTTACTGTTTTTTTAAAATCTCCACAAAATTTTTATGGCTATACTATGTTGGAACGTTGTTAAGAGGCTTTAAAAAAACGTTAAAAGCTACATTGTTTACCTGGATACTGAGTATGGCTTTAAGATCAGTCCTCACTCACCTTTTTCTGACGTGAAACTAGAAGCAGATGAATAGACTCCAGCATTTCTCAGCATGCCGTCCAGTTAGCTCTGGATCCGTTCCTCTACCAGCAGGACAGGAGGTTTGAACCTCCCCGTTACTCCATGGTAGATTTTGGGAGAACTATTCTGAGAAAACATCTTCAAGGCTTGGCCTTCTGTGTCGTCACTTCACACACACCACCAGGCCAATCAGAGGCTTGCACTGTAGGTCGACGTGAGACTTCAGCCGGCCAATCATAGCACAGTGGGTGAGCTGAAAGCAGGCCATCCTCAAACAGACCACCGAGGCTGGGCTAACCAGTGGCCTCGGCTCGGAATTAGCAATTGTTACCCAGATCTGAAAGCAAAACCCCAACCCGAACCAGGCAGAGCCTACCCAGGTTCTGAAAGGGCTACTGGATTACCCTCGCATTTGGTTTGATGTCCTACAGGGTCTCCTCCCTGGCATTGCTGGGGGACTTCAGAGGGTCACTGGCTGTGGTCTCTGTTGGACTAGTGTGAGTGGGGGTGGAGCATCTCAACAACGTTTCCAGTCCTAGTTTTGAAGTACTGTAGACAAAACATCAGCATCCATACCTCCACCCACTTGGGCTGCATGGTGGCACAGTTGTTAGCACTGTTGCAACAAGAAGTTCCTAAGTTCGAATCCCGGCTGCGGCCTTTCTGCACATTGTGGTGGTGGTGTGCCCCCCCCCCCCCCCCCCCCCCCCCCC
>SSNR01000601.1:121732-136608 GCA_006937965.1 Callopanchax toddi
TCATAATTATGAGATACTAAGTCATAATAATGAGATACTATCTCATAATTATGAGATACTAAGTCATAATTATGAGATACTAAGTCATAATTATGAGATACTAAGTCATAATAATGAGATGCTAAATCATAATTATGAGATACTAAGTCATAATAATGAAATACTATCTCATAATTATGAGATACTAAGTCATAATTATGAGATACTAAGTCATAATTATGAGATACTAAGTCATAATAATGAGATACTATCTCATAATTATGAGATACTAAGTTATAATTATGAGATACTAAGTCATAATAATGAGATACTATCTCATAATTATGAGATACTAAGTCATAATTATGAGATACTAAGTCATAATTATGAGATACTAAGTCATAATTATGAGATGCTAAGCCATAATTATGAGATACTAAGTCATAATAATGAGATACTATCTCATAATTATGAGATACTAAGTCATAATTATGAGATACTAAGTCATAATTATGATATACTAAGTCATAATAATGAGATACTATCTCATAATTATGAGATACTATCTCATAATTATGAGATACTAAGTCATAATTATGAGATACTAAGTCATAATTATGAGATGCTAAGTCATAATTATGAGATACTAAGTCATAATTATGAGATACTATGTCATAATTATGAGATACTAAGTCATAATTATGAGATACTAAGTCATAATAATGAGATACTATCTCATAATTATGAGATATTAAGTCATAATTATGAGATACTAAGTCATAATTATGAGATACTAAGTCATAATTATGAGATGCTAAGTCATAATTATGAGATACTAAGTCATAATAATGAGATACTATCTCATAATTATATGATACTAAGTCATAATTATGAGATACTAAGTCATAATTATGAGATATTATCTCATAATTTCGACTTAGCACCAAACCAGTAATTCTCAAAGTCTGGGCTGAAATCCGGATCAGGACTGCACAGCCGTTTCATCTGAATCCAGCATGTTATATTATAATGCATTTATGTTACGAGATCTATGTTTAAGTAGAGCCAAGAAACTTGTATTTTTTATATAAAGTTCTTTTATTTGGTCAAATATGACATATTTTTGACTTTCCGGGTGCTCTTGACCTGAATCCAGATCCGATCCGGATCAGCCTCTTACCATCGCTTGTCTGACGTTCAGCAGCTCCTGTTAGCAAAGAGCTAAAGTCATGTAGGATCGGCCCGGCTTGTTTTTGTTGTCAACTACGTGATTTTATGGTTCTATTTGGTCCGTTTTCAGACTCCTGTAGTGAGTCTTTCCTCAAAACGCAACCAGCGAACTATCTAAGGGACTTTTCTGCTGTTTTTAGAGGCTTTTAGTCAGAGATCTAAATGGTTTTCTATGAGCCGCGACTCCTTCCGGTTCAGGTCTACTGACAGACAGACAGAGACCCGAATCCTCTGTCGGTGTTTCTAACAGGCAGCTGTAGAGCTGTTATGTTGCATCACCGTGGTTTTATGTAAACCTGCAGTAAAAATCCAGGAGACACTGATTTAGTCTTGGTGCTGGATCAGCCTGAGCTCAGAGTCCTGAAGCATCCTGGAGCATCACAGCTCCATCTGATCATCACAGCTTACTCTGGAGTTTCATAAGAAATGGAAACCTGATTAACTTCATCACTTTTCATGTCTGAACAAATACAAATTAAATTAAATTAAAGTGCACCAAAACACATTCACGTCAGAATGATGGAGGTAAAAGTGACATATATGAGACTGGATTAGACTAACCCTGACCCCAAGCTCAGAAACTTACAAAATGCAGATGTTTTCATTTACCCTGAAGCTTCATTTTGATACATTTATTATCTAGTAAAAACCAGAACAACCTTTGGGAACATGAACAGTATTTAACTGAGTATAAACCCCTTTAAAGCCTGACACATGAAACAATAATGCTGTATCAGTTGGCTAATGTTAATGTAACAATCATTTACTTGTATTTTATATTTATTGCATAATTATGTAAAGAAACAATAAAGAATGTCAAATTTGTCTTTGCCAACTTCAGTACTTTAATCTTCCACCAGAGGGCAGACAACCTGTGCATGATTCAATACAGCAGCTTTTTGAGGAAAATACAAACCTTTTTAAAAAGATTGAGCCCTTAGAAACTTTGAAATGTATCTGATATGATGTAATTAATGGTATTTTTTAAAATTAAACTCTATTTTACAGTCAAAGCTTAGAGAAGCATGAATTCATAAGCAAACAATTACAGCGAACTTACATATTTTAATTTATAATTGTAAATTGTATGAACATTTAATAAGATGGCTTTGATTCACTAGTTGTTCCAAAATTTTTAACATCAAATGTGAAGTACGTTGTCACAAACTGTTTATATAAACGTCATACGTTCATAAATCATTCTTATATAAAAAGGATTCAATTATGTGTCTTAATTTAAAATCTGAGATATCTCATTTTAGTGATTTTCAGAAATAGTAAATTTACTTGGTATTATTAACCAGTCTGTCTTAACTCAATAACAAAGACATGACACATACTGCCATCTGATGAGTACAGAATACACACCCATTGTTCTTCTGCCCCCAGGGTGCAGGTACAGAGCAACTGGGTTTAGAGGGGCCAAATGGGAAAGAGCTAAATTCTCACAATCATCAAATTCCTTAATAACAGACCAGACTGTGTGGGAACACATTTGTCTGTGCAACTGAGGGATGGTGTTGTTGATTAAGTTTATATTTGGAAAATTATATTACGTGTAACACTTGTGTTGTTGCATCTGGCTCTGTTAAGTAAATTAGGGGTTTTGAAATAAAATGACCACTTGGGGACAATAAAGTCAACTATCAAATACCAAATTAATAATATATTAATTATTTAATAATTAAATTTATTGAAACTTAACATTTTGCTACTTTTTAATTTTGAAACTCGATGGAATGTAAAATGTACACATGTGTTTCAACACATAGTTAATGAAATGTTTGCATCAGATTGAAATTAAGGTATATATTTTGTAGGAAAAGCATTATAATTTCAGAGGACACATAAAGAATTCATATATTTTGTTGTGCAGAAAAATGTTGATAGTATGTGCAATAGAATCTGGAAACTGGTTGACTCAAAATGCATTGAATTCTGATTAGATAACAGCTGACATTTTGGATGCACAGACATACACATAGTTGTTTTATTACATTGTTTAATAGCGTGATAAAATTAGTCAAAATGACTTATGATTATTTAAAGAGAAACACACATATGACAATTTTAAAAGTTATTACACCCCTATTTTTAGTTGGTTCAGTCCAACCCCCCGGAAACAGTGTGGAACGTTGGTCCCGTCCATCCACCAGCAGAAACTCACTCACTCGCGGCAAATGTACCTGCATGGTTTGGCTCTCTGCACTGTCAGTGCATTTTGAAGGTAAGCCACTTGAATACATGTATAACATGAAAAAGTGAACTTTAGCTTGCTCAACGTACCAACTTGCCTTGACCACTTTTGCCAAACTTTAAGAACAATTTTGTAAATAACCAACTAGACAGGAGACGGCCACTGTTACGCGGGGCCAAGCAGATTTGATATAATGCAAAAGTGCATTTTCTGCAAATGTCAAATATGTCATTGACAACATCGTGCAATTAGAAGTGGAGTCACAGTAACAGCATCTTATCCTCAAGTCATGTGCCCGTTTGTCACTCTACAGGGCCTGTGTTCAAACAGGACTCCCAGACTTAAATGTAAAAAAAGAGCGCTAGCATTTTGTTACATTAATTATTAAACTATGAAAAAATAGAAGGGAAATGTGGTGGTGTCAAAACATTAATTCATTCATCTGTCTCACTCTGTCTCAGTCTCTCTATGCACACACATACAGTATATATTGACTACATACGCAGACATAGATATTAGATAGAGATAGAATGTGTTTGCACATGTCTGTCTAGTTATTGTAGGATCAAATTAGAATTACCACTCAAAGATAATATGATTAGAGGAGATATATAAAACACACACAAACTGATAAACGGTTTACAACGAAACCACATGTAAGCAGAACTCTTCACCTGTGCTTCAAACTAACAGCCCTTCTGTGTTCACCAGACAGAATGTCTACATGTACATAACCAATTCCAAAATTTCTGACAATCAGCAATATTTAACTTGGCACAATTTTTGCTGCTTTGATTTTTACTGACAATGATGTTGTTAATTTTGTAAAATTGTAACCACAACTATAATCATATATTAATATTGTGTGTTTAGTTGTGGTTAATCAGTCACCGTGCTAACCTATCATTCCTGTTAAGACTGTTCTTTTGAGGTAATTATTGTATGTTAATAATAATTCACCTTATTAAATCAGTCATTATTTTTATTCAATTTTACTGTTTCTATTTTGATACATAAAGCATTAATGCATTATTTTCACTACTAATTTAGAAACAGTTCAAGTGGTTTTCTGTTCCAACTTTAAGACGTAAACAGACAGAAATGGTTCACATAAAAAAGCCTCCTGTGAATGCACTGTTGTTTTAAGATTTATTAAAGTTCAAAAATGTTTTTGTTTGATTGTTCTTGTACAGTTCATGTATTGGACATATTTAAATAATCACCTTTTAATGTGTTTATTTTGGGTAGAGAGGAGTCGTTTTCAGAAGGACACAAGAGCAGCTAGTGTGGATCAGTCACATTTTCACAGGTGCCTTCTGTGATCATGTCAACAAAGGTAATAAGCTTCTATTCAAATATAGTGACTATACATTCTCTGTCTCTAGGGTCTATAATTGCTCAGATGTCTGTTAGATTTTCAATTACTGTACATTCATTTGATAATCAACTGTGTTGGTTAACTGTGGTACAAGCAGTTGTGGTAAAGTAATGCTGTGTGGTTAATAATAATAATACATTTTATTTAAGGCGCCTTTCTAAAAACTCAAGGTCACCGTACATTAAAAACAAGAAATTTCAAAGCATTAAAACAAACACATAAAAACATCAATCCAGAATAAAAACATCAATCCAGAATAAAAACATCAATCCAGAATAAAAACATCAATCCAGAATAAAAACATCAATCCAGAATAAAAACATCAATCAAGAACTAAAAGCTCAGAGTGATCACAGTGAATGGTCAGTTTTAAACAGGTGAGTTTGAGCTTCGCTTTGAAGTGATGGAGAGAGGTGGTGTTTTTGAGGTCGACCGGTAAGGACTTCCAGAGAGACGGAGCAGACCTGCTGAACGCTCGACTTCCCGTGGTGGCCAGTGGAGCAGGGGGAATGAGGCTGAGGGTCTGAGCGTAGGGAGGGTGTAGATATTTGTATGAGTTCAGAGAGATCAGAGGGGGCTAGGCTGTGAATGGCCTTGAATGTGAGAAGCAGTAGTTTGTAGAGGATCCGATACCTTACTGGTAGCCAGTGAAGCTGCTGAATAACAGGCTGATGTGAGAAGAGAAAGGTGTTTAGGTGATGATTCTAGCTGCAGAATGTTGAACCAGTTGAAGTTTTTGCTGAGTTTTCTGTGGCAGACCAAAGAGGAGTGAATTGCAATAATCCAGTCGAGAAGTGACCAGACTATTTACTAAGACGGCCGTGGTGTGAGTAGAAAGAGATGGGTTAACATACAGCATTTGCAATATTTACTAATCAATCTACTAATCAGAGTATTAACCGTAGTTAATTTGATCTTTGAAATCAATTTGAAAAATTATTTAAAACATATTAGTATCATGCTTTTTATATGTTCTAACCAATATTTTAAGTTTATAACTGGTTGTCCTTCAAGTACCGGTAATAGTTTATATCGTTTGAAGTGGGTTATTGTGGAAAGACTATGAACAATTAATGTCTTATCTGTTGTATCTTTAGCTTAACAACTTCTATTACGAGAAACGGACTTTACTTCTGCCCAGACAGAAGACCTAAAAATTTAGATCATTAAGTCCAGTTACAACGTCACTTTTACTTTCATGAAGGAAGTCTAACTGAAAAACTCTAAAAGCTGCTTAAGTGAAGGATTTTTACATAATTTTAAACCTTCACTCTTTGTCAATTTCACATCATATGACCTCGCCTCGCCTTCTTCTGCTTATCCGGGTCCGGGTCGCGGGGGCAGCATTCCAAGTCGGGCAGCCCAGGCCACCTTCTCCCCGGCCAAGTCCACCAGCTCCTCAGCTGGGACGCCCAGGCGTTCCCAGGCCAAACTGAAGATGTATTTCCTCCAGCTTGTCCTGGGTCGACCTGGGGGCCTCCTGCCGGCAGGACATGCCCAGAACACCTCCCGAGGGAGGCGTCCAGGAGGCATCCTTACCAGATGCCCGAACCACCTCAACTGGCTCCTTTCGACATGGAGGAGCAGCGGCTCTACTCCGAGTCTCTCCTGAATGTCCGAGCTCCTCCCCCTATCCCTAAGGCTGAGCCCGGCCACCCTGCGGAGGAAACTCATTTCAGCCGCTTGTATCCGCGATCTCGTTCTTTCGGTCATTACCCAAAGCTCATGACCAGGTGAGGATTGGGACGTAGACCGACCGGTAAATCGAGAGCCTTGCTTTCTGGCTCAGCTCTCTCTTTACCACAACAGACCGGTTCAGCGTCCATCACTGCAGACATCATATGACTATTCTGAAATATGACATTCAAACAGAAGTATTAAAGAAGAATCCCTCTAATTTATGTAGTAATTAATTGTAGAGTTCTATAAAAATATTTGGGTATTACAATGTAAATTTTCAAATGCTCAGTGCATTCATTTATGTGCGCATCTAAGTTTTTTTTTCCAAGTCCTGTCAGCCAGTATAGCAATCACAAGCCTTACAGATTTACTATCTGTAAGACAAGTATCTTGCCCAATGAGACAACAACAAAGGAACATAAATCTTCTGTTTCCCTGATGGCCACTCTACCTACTGAGCTACATGCTACCCCAAAGTCTATGCTGTGATGTCTATGCTTCCCTCCTGGACTTATCTGTTACATGAGCTTTGATTAGTGCAAGAAAATAGATAGATTTTAGCCTAAACTGATTTATTTTAAGATTAAATTTTCTTTAAATAGCAGAAAACATTGTGCAACAGACCCCACTCTGTTAGCTTATCAGTCTAGTCCTGGGGTACTCAATAGGTGGTTGCCTATTTCTGGCCCTTAAGCTCTGTACTGTGTCCCTCCAACTGTCATTAGTTCACAAAAACCAAACAAATCGGTACAACACCTCCGTTTTGGCTCCAGGAAGTTGAGCAGCAGTGACTGTATACATGACTCCCACACACCCACCCCCATTCCATGCGTGCATCACTAAATATGGACTGAATGGTTATGATCCCATTTAAAAAGAATGACTACATACACATTAAAGTGATAATATGCAACTTTTTCATATTTTTAAATCTTCTCCTTGAGCCAGTCTGTGCTAATCTGACTCTTTACAGAGTTAATGAAAAGTCACTTAGCCCCATCTGGTGGTTAGATCCAGAATACCACGATTGCAAGATCTCCGTCGTCGTCACGGTACCCAGGAAGTCACGTGTCTCACGAGGGTTAGGCTAACCCAAAGTGGCTAGCTGTTATGCTAGCTCTGGAGTGTTTTTAGCTCATGATTCCTGATTTTTCCCCATCTCTCCCTGCTTGAACACAGCTGATTTCTTTGAAGGAGTAAATAACCGCTCCTGTAGAAAGCTATGAAGGCTGAGGAGACATTTACACAGGTAGATTTAGGCGTTTCTAAGCAAGAACTATGGGCTATTTTATTTAATGCAGTGATTTAAAACGGACACCAGAGGGAGCCCAAAACAAGCAAAACTGCATATTATCACTTTAATGTTTATACTTAAGTAGAGGTTTAATAAAGCAGGTGTGTGTCTTGTAACCTTACTCTTTTTTGCGTTACTGTTAATTAAAGAAACAGTGTAACACACGCGAGTGCCTCAGACATCTAAATATGGATTATTGGCTCACATTAGGACTGACTGATCATTATTTTTGACTTAAGAATTATTAAGACCAATGTACTTTAAACATATGACATGTTGTATGCTTTGTTGTGTGTTACTTTTCAGTAACATGATGATGATCTCCACTGGTTTTCTTTTCACAGGATGGATGGCCTAAGTGACTTCTTGAGACAGAGGGATGTTGCTGGGGAAACTATAAAAAGCATGGAAGATGAGAAGGTAGTTCATTGTAAAATAAGAATAATCCAAGCATTGCAAATTTCATCAAAACCAGATGTCTTGCATTATGTCACTAAATATTATACTGTAAGTAATTGTTAATGATACAATCATCTTACCATTACTTTGCCTTTTTAAACAATTACATTGTTTTCATCTAGATCGATACCAGCACCATCCAACTGATGACAGACGAAGAGTTAAAGACTTATTTACCATCGTATGGTGACCGTCTAGCTGTGTTAGGATTTTGTAGACGGAAAGAATATGGCAACAAAAACGATCGCAAATCAAAGCTTTTTGAGCGTCTGAAAACAAAGTTGGGAAAAAGAAAAGCTTGTGATGATAAAGATGACAGCAGGCCATTACATGGGGAGAGATCTCAAACAACTTTGAGAAAAAATGCTCTGAAATCAAAGAGAAAAATAGAAATAGGATGGATGATTTATGGTGATGAAATACAGGCTTTCAAGCAAGTGAGAGCAAAACGAGGTGGTGGAACAAGAAAGGTTGACATATCAAAGGATGCAAAGAAAAGTGATGTTATTCAGATGGCAGTTGACCTATTCTTTCCTAATGGAGAAAACCGAGAAGGGCCCATAACAGGTTTTGAGGTAGATCTTAAGGATTATCAAGAGGTGACAGTTGATGAAGAAACCACAGTAGGACAGTTATACAATGAAACAAAGCTTCCTCCTATCAGATTTTATCTGACCGCACGTAAAACTAACAAACATCAACAGAATCTCAACAGAGTTTCTTCTCCACCTTTAGAGAGTCAAGAAAGCTCTCTGACTCAGTCATCCACTTCTCACCATGTTGTCTCAACATCTGAGAATCAGTGTTGCCAGTAACGCGCTACTTTGTAACGCGTTACTCTAAAATTACGTCATTTTTCAATAACGAGTAATCTAACGCGTTACTATTTCCAATCCAGTAATCTGATTAAAGTTATTTTTTTCGAGCCACTGTGCGTTACTTTGCGTTACTATCTTTGTCCATTTCCTTAAAATATTTATTTTCTTCCTGCATTTCTGTGAGCGGCGTTGTGTCACGTTCCCAGCATGAGGTGGAGTCACGTTTTCAACATGTGCACAGCTGAGGAGTCGCTCCAGCTGGAGGAGGAGTCACTGACCTGTGATAAAGTAGCATATTTACCTGAATATCCGGGCATTATTTTTGTAAACTCCTCTGATACAACAGCTATGTTTTATCTTCGGGGTCTAGACTTTGTTAAGGAGTGTGAGACTGAGAACAAACGGAGAACCGACGAGCAGGAACAGCTGACTGTCTGTCTGACAGCCGAGCAGACTAGCAGCCTGAATGTAGCCGTAGCTCCAAACAGCTGGACTGAAGCAGCGCAAGGCCTTTTTATCATCATGACCTGGATGACTGAGAACCTTCACCAGCAACTAAAGAGACGTTTTGATGCATCCTTAGACAAACGCAGCAGTCGGTAAACAAAGCAGCAGCAGAAACACGAGCTGATGTTAGCTCCTCATGGTCCTAAAACCCTCCGGTTTTAAGGAACTAACAGGTGAGTCTAAAGAACAGCTGATGACAGGAGCTAGATTATTAATTTTAGTCATAGTTGTGAATTTTACTTTACTTTAAATTCAATTTTTTTTTATTTTGTTAAAATAATTAAATAAATCTTTCTAAAAGATGAGATTTAGTTGTCAAACCAAAATTTTTCAAAAAAGTATATTTAGAAAAGAGGGTCAGGTAGGGTTAGGGTTGACCTGGATTTCAGGTAAATCCTGTAAAAACCAGCTGCAGCAACACAAACAACTATGGAGGAGAGAGATGATCGTTTTCTATCTGGAATAAATAGTCAGGATTTAGTTAGTGTCAGATAAAGATGATAACATTAAGGTTTGTTCTAATGTTCATTCAAATGTTCTGATGTTAATAAAACATGTTTAAATGAATTTAATAGTTACAGTAATAAACAAGTTATTTTAAAAAAGGTAGTTTTGCCATAAAAGTGTTAAATGTCAGGTCAAGAAAGGCTGTCTTTAATTTATATTTCATAAAACCAAGTATTTTTTTCAGGAAATATTTTGGAAGTTCAACTTTAATATCAGGAGATTCATTTTGTTGACTTGCTGTTAAAATTCACTTCTGTGTTTTAGTAAAACTGGAGGTTATTTTAATGTCGAGGCAGGAGGAGGAGTCATCGGCAGCTGAATGTTACTAATAAAGTAACTAAAAAAGTAACTAGTAATCTAACTTAGTTACTTTTAAAGTCAAGTAGTCTGTAAAGTAACTAAGTTACTTTTTAAGGGAGTAATCAGTAATCAGTAGTCGGATTACTTTTTCAAAGTAACTGTGGCAACACTGCTGAGAATACAGTTTCAGCTGACAATGATTTGATCTTTCTTGGAAGCACTACAACTCCTGAGACTTTCCACTTTCCACTTAATTCCACAGAGCTGGATGTGGAGATTTTGGACGGGAGCAACATTGTGTTTGTAGGTGACTTTTCTGATAGTGAGCCACAGATTTTTGGCGATACACTGCCTTTGACACCGCAAACTAGCTCATCCACTGAAACTGTGAAGAAAATATTAGTGGTTCACAGGGGGCAGGTTCTTCCTGAGCTCATAGCACATTTTGGTGAGGATGGAATTCAAGATACTGATATCAAAATCCAGATTGTACTGCCTGATGGAAAACTTGAGATGGGACATGATGAAGGAGGAGTTGTAAGAGACTGCCTGTCAGAATTCTGGAAAGAATTCTATGACCAGTGCACTACAGGAAATGCTTTCAAAGTGCCTTTTCTAAGACATGATTTTGGACAGCAGCAGTGGGAGAGTATAGGTCGAATTGTTGCTTTTGGTTGGGCAAGGGAAAAATATCTTCCCATTAAGATCGCACCTGTCATAATGGAGCAAGCAGCCTTGGGACAGATAAAAAGTGACGTGGTGGAGAATTTTCTGAAATACATGCCTGAGTCTGATCGCACAGTGTTTGAGTCCTGGCAATTCGATTTTAGCAGTGTAGACTTAGAAGAATTAATTGAGATTCTTGATAACTACAGTTGCAGAAGAATGCCAACAGCAGACAATGCCAATGAAATCCTCCAGGAGCTAGCACACAAGACACTTGTCCAAGAGCCTGCCTATGTTATTGAACAATGGGCAAATATACTCAGTACCACCAGAAACAGCTTTCAGGACCTTCCATTAGCATATGAAAACTTGGAACCAACTGCTAGAAAAGTAGTGAAGTCATTCACCTTCCCTCAGCAAATGAATGCTCATCAGAAGGACATTCAGAAGTACCTAACCACATATGTGAAGAACGCAGATATGCAGCATCTGTATTTGTTTCTAAGGTTCTGCACAGGTTCTGACCTGTTCCTGGATAAAAATATTGAAATTAGTTTTACCCAGATTCAAGGATTTCAGAGAAGGCCTGTTGCCCACACACGTGGTTGTGTGTTAGAGCTGTCGGTCTTTTATGACAGCTACCCAGATTTCAGTTCTGAGATGAACAAGATTTTGGAGTCTAATGTGTGGGTCATGGACATCATTTAAAGTAGTCCAGGGGATATGTATGTGTTCATTATATTCACATAGTGTGATTTGTAATGTGTTCTGGAAAACTCAAAGGAAAAATATCCTCAAGAAAACTTTGCACAGCAAAGAAATAGTGTAACAGATTTACTTGTTATTATGTTTGTGTGTTAAGAATAACACTTTTGTCACAAGAGCATCACACCTGTGGAAATCAGGAAATAAAATAATTTGAGGAAAATAAAAAAATGTCTTTCATGTAAACTGTAATGGTAAAAACAAGCTGTTGATTTACCAAAATTTTGACTCTTTCTTTTTAATGTATTTTTTCTGTGAGAAAATACAATGTTGGTTTTCATTGTAAATGCTTATTTGCTTTTAAGTGCATCTGTTGAGACACTATGGCCAGCATTTATGTATTCATTGTTAATATGAAAAATGTCCACAAAAGCAAAATATTGTTGATGCAGATGTGACTGTTAGGTTCCTTTTATGCCAGTTTGAAAGATGTGTTCTTTTTTGTGTTGAATTTACTGTTACAGAATAAATATTTACTAGACATACCAATATTTAAGCTTGCTTTATTTTTATAATATAGCACCACTGCATGCTAGTTAATAAAAAACCACATAAATATGAACAAGAACAACAGTGCACCATTAAAAGCATGCTGCATCATAAATCAATAAGGATCAGTGTTAAAATCAGAATGAATAGTTGACTAACAATGGAAACTCCCAAGATGAAAGTGATGTCTGTTTGCTACATCACTTTTTACATAATCAGAAATACCATGAACAGGTAAGATAAAATGAGTAGCAGACTACATTATTCATTATTATTAACATGGCCCTGCTGATTACAAGAAAACCCTAAACTGTTTACATTTTTAACATACAATGTGGGTTTACACCTATTAATTTCAAACTGTAATGTTCTTTGTCATCTTTAAGGATCTAAATATACATTTTGTGTGGCAAGAAAAAGCCAACACGTAATATTAATAAAAGTTCTTGTTAGCTCACAGACTTTCATCGCCCAACTCATCAATAATCATTTGACGGAGTCTTATATAAAGGTCTGTAATTTCATAAAATCATCAGACATTGGCAGGTTGTGTTCTGCCATGAGTTCACTGCATAAGTGAAACACATCTTCATCACAGGGAAAGTCCTTAAAACTACAATCCTCTCCACATATTTCTATCTTGGTCCAATCAGCTGGCTGGAGGAAATTTGGAACGCCATAAAGACTGGGAACAGCATGCATTAAAGAGGGGCGACCATTAGGAGACCGAGGATTGCGAGAAGATCTGATGCTGTGGTCGTTCCAGGCAGTTGCAACTTCATCAAGCTCCTCCTGTAGGAAGAAAAAAGGAATCATTTAGTTTTGTTTTTCCACATGTCTGTTAAACTAACAGATTTGTAAGATTTTGTTACTTACCTGTATGGTATTAAGGAAGCAAAACTGGATCAGTGATTTGTCCATAAAACTGTCCACAAAATATCCATCTGCTTTCAGCTGATCAAAATGGTCCATCCAAAACTGGGCACATTCACTTCTTAAGGTGCACCACCAACGTTCAATCCTTTGATTGCCTGTGCTTGGCCCAAGGGTAACACAGTCTGACATTTCACCCTCACTGTTGTGCAAAAACCTTTGAATCACTGCAACATGTGTGTTTTCAGTGCCACAATCCAGTCTGATTTTTTGTGGATATCCATTGTTTTCAATCACAGCATTTAAGAAATAACCAGCAATAACACAAGGGTCACTGTTGGTTTTGTTTGCTTCCAGCCACATCATCTTCCTGGAAAAGCCATCGATGCACCCATTAATACATATGCCATATGGTTTCAATTTGTCATACCCATCAATGTGCCATACATAGTTTGGTCCACGACTAACATATTGTCGTCTTCTCAAACGGTTCCGAGAACGCATATCCACTCCGTTCATGTCCATTATTCGCATCAGTTGCCGCACAGTTTCTCTGTCTGTAACTATCCCGGCCATCCAACCTTTTTGGTGCATCCATCGGTAACCATGCTGTCTGCCAGATCCTTGGAGTTGCTGCTCAATAAAGGACGCTACTTCTGCTTCATCTGTCTTGTTTTTTCTTCTCCAAAGCTTGTTCTTTTGTAGCTTTCTTTCTAAAGTCCTGAGGCTTAACTTGATGATTTTTTTCCAGGACTTGTAGAATTTCATTATTTGTGAATCCACGTCTGAAGTAGCCCTCAATTAAATTGCTGATATCCATTTGTGTCATCCAAAAAAGCCTCAGCCTATTGCAAGTGAGGTGACTATCTGAGTATCTTGAAAGGCTAAGTCACAAATGAAAAAGTATCTGATAATTATGAGAAAGTATCTCATAATTATGACTTAGTATCTCATTATAATGAGATAGTATCTCATAATTATGACTTAGTATCTCATTATTATGAGATAGTATCTCATAATTATGACTTAGTATCTCATAATTATGACTTAGTATCTCATAATTATGAGAAAGTATCTCATTATTATGACTTAGTATCTCATAATTATGAGAAAGTATCTCATTATTATGACTTAGTATCTCATTATTATGAGATAGTATCTCATAATTATGACTTAGTATCTCATAATTATGACTTAGTATCTCATAATTATGAGAAAGTATCTCATTATTATGACTTAGTATCTCATTATCATGAGATAGTATCTCATAATTATGACTTAGTATCTCATAATTATGAGATAGTATCTCATTATTATGACTTAGTACCTCATAATTATGACTTAGTATCTCATTATTATGACTTAGTATCTCATTATTATGACTTAGTATCTCATAATTATGAGAAAGTATCTCATTATTATGACTTAGTATCTCATTATTATGAGATAGTATCTCATAATTATGACTTAGTATATCATAATTATGAGAAAGTATCTCATTATTATGACTTAGTATCTCATTATTATGACTTAATATCTCATTATTATTACTTAGTATCTCATTATTATGACTTAGTCTATCATAATTATGAGATCGTATCTCATTATTATGACTTAGTATCTCATTATTATGAGATAGTATCTCATAATTATGACTTAGTATCTCATAATTATGACTTAGTATCTCATAATTATGAGAAAGTATCTCATTATTATGACTTAGTATCTCATTAT
>SSNR01000601.1:137150-172419 GCA_006937965.1 Callopanchax toddi
TGTCTTCACCATGTCTCTACCATGTCTCTACCGTGTCTTCACCATGTCTCTACCGTGTCTTCACCATGTCTCTACCAAGTCTTCACCATGTCTCTACCGTGTCTTCACCATGTCTCCACCATGTCTCTACCATGTATCCACCGTGTCTCTACCATGTCTCTACCGTGTCTTCACCATGTCTCTACTGTGTCTTCACCATGTCTCTACCATGTCTCTACCGTGTCTTCACCATGTCTCTACCATGTCTTCACCATATCTTTACCATGTCTTCACCATGTCTCCACCATGTCTTCACCATGTCTCTACCATGTCTTCACCATGTCTAATAATAATAATGCATCAGTTTTATATAACGCTTTTCAGGTCACTCAAAGACGCTTTACAGAGTTGCATTATTCATTCACACAGTCATTCTCACCGGTGGTGGTAAACTACGACAGACGTCTGTAGCCACAGCTGCCCTGGGGCAGACTGACAGAAGAGAGGCTGCCATTCTGACCATCGGCCCTTCTGACCACCACCAACATTCACACACAGTCACACTCACATTCACACAGGCAAGTTGGGTGACGTGTCTTGCCCAAGGACACAACGACAATCTAACCCAGCCAGAGCTGGGGATCGAACCGGTGACCCTCTGGTTACCAGACCGGCCACTCTCCCAACTGAGCTAGTGCCGCCCCATGTCTATACCATGTCTTCACCATGTCTCTACCGTGTCTTCACCATGTCTATCCCATGTCTTCACCATGTCTCTACCATGTCTTCACCATGTCTATACCATGTCTCTACCATGTCTTCACCATGTCTATACCTTGTCTTCACCATGTCTCTACCGTGTCTTCACCATGTCTATACCATGTCTAATAATAATAATAATAATGCATCAGTTTTATATAGCGCTTTTCTAGGTCACTCAAAGATGCTTTACAGAGTTGCATCATTCATTCACACAGTCATTCTCACCGGTGGTNAGAGACAGATTCATTATTATTAACATGGCCCTGCTGATTACAAGAAAACCCTAAACTGTTTACATTTTTAACATACAATGTGGGTTTACACCTATTAATTTCAAACTGTAATGTTCTTTGTCATCTTTAAGGATCTAAATATACATTTTGTGTGGCAAGAAAAAGCCAACACGTAATATTAATAAAAGTTCTTGTTAGCTCACAGACTTTCATCGCCCAACTCATCAATAATCATTTGACGGAGTCTTATATAAAGGTCTGTAATTTCATAAAATCATCAGACATTGGCAGGTTGTGTTCTGCCATGAGTTCACTGCATAAGTGAAACACATCTTCATCACAGGGAAAGTCCTTAAAACTACAATCCTCTCCACATATTTCTATCTTGGTCCAATCAGCTGGCTGGAGGAAATTTGGAACGCCATAAAGACTGGGAACAGCATGCATTAAAGAGGGGCGACCATTAGGAGACCGAGGATTGCGAGAAGATCTGATGCTGTGGTCGTTCCAGGCAGTTGCAACTTCATCAAGCTCCTCCTGTAGGAAGAAAAAAGGAATCATTTAGTTTTGTTTTTCCACATGTCTGTTAAACTAACAGATTTGTAAGATTTTGTTACTTACCTGTATGGTATTAAGGAAGCAAAACTGGATCAGTGATTTGTCCATAAAACTGTCCACAAAATATCCATCTGCTTTCAGCTGATCAAAATGGTCCATCCAAAACTGGGCACATTCACTTCTTAAGGTGCACCACCAACGTTCAATCCTTTGATTGCCTGTGCTTGGCCCAAGGGTAACACAGTCTGACATTTCACCCTCACTGTTGTGCAAAAACCTTTGAATCACTGCAACATGTGTGTTTTCAGTGCCACAATCCAGTCTGATTTTTTGTGGATATCCATTGTTTTCAATCACAGCATTTAAGAAATAACCAGCAATAACACAAGGGTCACTGTTGGTTTTGTTTGCTTCCAGCCACATCATCTTCCTGGAAAAGCCATCGATGCACCCATTAATACATATGCCATATGGTTTCAATTTGTCATACCCATCAATGTGCCATACATAGTTTGGTCCACGACTAACATATTGTCGTCTTCTCAAACGGTTCCGAGAACGCATATCCACTCCGTTCATGTCCATTATTCGCATCAGTTGCCGCACAGTTTCTCTGTCTGTAACTATCCCGGCCATCCAACCTTTTTGGTGCATCCATCGGTAACCATGCTGTCTGCCAGATCCTTGGAGTTGCTGCTCAATAAAGGACGCTACTTCTGCTTCATCTGTCTTGTTTTTTCTTCTCCAAAGCTTGTTCTTTTGTAGCTTTCTTTCTAAAGTCCTGAGGCTTAACTTGATGATTTTTTTCCAGGACTTGTAGAATTTCATTATTTGTGAATCCACGTCTGAAGTAGCCCTCAATTAAATTGCTGATATCCATTTGTGTCATCCAAAAAAGCCTCAGCCTATTGCAAGTGAGGTGACTATCTGAGTATCTTGAAAGGCTAAGTCACAAATGAAAAAGTATCTGATAATTATGAGAAAGTATCTCATAATTATGACTTAGTATCTCATTATAATGAGATAGTATCTCATAATTATGACTTAGTATCTCATAATTATGAGAAAGTATCTCATTATTATGACTTAGTATCTCATTATTATGAGATAGTATCTCATAATTATGACTTAGTATCTCATAATTATGACTTAGTATCTCATAATTATGAGAAAGTATCTCATTATTATGACTTAGTATCTCATTATCATGAGATAGTATCTCATAATTATGACTTAGTATCTCATAATTATGAGATAGTATCTCATTATTATGACTTAGTACCTCATAATTATGACTTAGTATCTCATTATTATGACTTAGTATCTCATTATTATGACTTAGTATCTCATAATTATGAGAAAGTATCTCATTATTATGACTTAGTATCTCATTATTATGAGATAGTATCTCATAATTATGACTTAGTATATCATAATTATGAGAAAGTATCTCATTATTATGACTTAGTATCTCATTATTATGACTTAATATCTCATTATTATTACTTAGTATCTCATTATTATGACTTAGTCTATCATAATTATGAGATCGTATCTCATTATTATGACTTAGTATCTCATTATTATGAGATAGTATCTCATAATTATGACTTAGTATCTCATAATTATGACTTAGTATCTCATAATTATGATAAAGTATCTCATTATTATGACTTAGTATCTCATTATTATGACTTAGTATCTCATTATTATGACTTAATAATTGACTCATAATTATGAGATAAGTATCAAAAATATTTTTCAAAATGGCGGAAATGGGCTTCCATACTTATACAACAGACAAATACTGAATTGATCAAATTAAAAACATGGCTGGATATAAATAAACTATCACTAAATATGAGCAAAACTAAATGTATTGTTTTGGTAAGCATCAAACTAATCTGGAATTGAATATGGAGTAATTACTGAAAGAGTGGAGGAAATAAAGTTCTTAGGGGTAATCATAGATGATAAAATAAACTGGAAATCACAAATAAAACATGTACAAACTAAAATTTCAAGATCCATCGCCGTATTAAATAAAGTGAAATTTGTACTGGATTATAAATCACTCTGAATACTCTATTGTTCATTAGTTCTGCCACATCTCAGTTACTGTGCAGAAATATGGGGTAATAATTACATCAGTTCAACACACGCGTTGGTTATTTGACAGAAAAGGGCGATACGAATCATTCATAGCAAAGGATGTAGGGAGCACACCAAATATTATGTTCACAGTCCAAACTGATCCAATTCAGAGACATCGTGAAACTTCAGACAGCACAGATACTATTTTTAGCAAAAAACTATCTTTTACCAGAAAACATTCAAAACTTATTTATAGAGAGGAAACAGGGTTATAATTTACGGGAACGAGTTAACTTCAGACTTCCTCGTGTTCGAACAACGAGGAAAACATTTAGTATCTCAGGTTGTGGAGTTAAACTGTGGAAACACTTAAGAAAAGTCAAACTATAAGACAGTTTAAAAATAGAGATAAAAATATCATTTATACCAGGTACAGTAATGAGGAGGTGTTGGAGTTAGCTCATTCTGCATTATCTTATGTTTTTTTTGTGTTGTGTTTTTGGAATTGTGGTTCTTTTGTTGATGTAATTATCAGTCACTAGTATTACTGTGATTATTGTTACGACTGGAAGATAATTCATTTGATTAAATAGATAGTTTGTAAAGAGGGAGTGGGATAAAATAAGTTGGACTTCTTCCCACTCCTTTTCGAATGTGTAAAGCAAATTAGTGCTGATTATTGATTATTAATTTGTTTTTTTTTTTGCATGTTCGAATAAATACCAATACCAATTTACCATGTCTTCACCATGTCTCTACCATGTCTTCACCATGTCTCTACCATGTCTTCACCATGTCTCTACCATGTCTTCACCATGTCTCTACCATGTCTCTACCATGTCTTCACCATGTCTATACCATGTCTCTACCATGTCTTCACCATGTCTATACCTTGTCTTCACCATGTCTCTACCGTGTCTTCACCATGTCTATACCATGTCTAATAATAATAATAATAATGCATCAGTTTTATATAACGCTTTTCAGGTCACTCAAAGACGCTTTACAGAGTTGCATCATTCATTCACACAGTCATTCTCACCGGTGGTGGTAAACTACGACAGACGTCTGTAGCCACAGCTGCCCTGGGGCAGACTGACAGAAGAGAGGCTGCCATTCTGACCATCGGCCCTTCTGACCACCACCAACATTCACACACAGTCACACTCACAGTCACACAGTAAGGTGGGTGAAGTGTCTTGCCCAAGGACACAACGACAATCTAACCCAGCTGGAGCTGGGGATCAAACCGGTGACCCTCTGGTTACCAGACCGGCCACTCTCCCAACTGAGCTAGTGCCACCCCATGTCTCTACCATGTCTTCACCATGTCTATACCATGTCTTCACCATGTCTCTACCATGTCTATACCATGTCTTCACCATGTCTCTACCGTGTCTTCACCATGTCTCTACCATGTCTTCACCATGTCTATACCATGTCTTCACCATGTCTCTACCATGTCTCTACCATGTCTTCACCATGTCTCTACCATGTCTTCACCATGTCTTCACCATGTCTCTACCATGTCTTCACCATGTCTCTACCATGTCTTCACCATGTCTCTACCATGTCTTCACCATGTCTCTACCATGTCTTCACCATGTCTTCACCATGTCTCTACCATGTCTTCACCATGTCTCTACCATGTCTTCACCATGTCTCTACCATGTCTCTACCGTGTCTTCACCATGTCTCTACCATGTCTTCACCATGTCTCTACCATGTCTTCACCATGTCTCTACCGTGTCTTCACCATGTCTTTACCATGTCTCCACCATGTCTCTACCGTGTCTTCACCATGTCTATACCATGTCTAATAATAATAATAATAATGCATCAGTTTTATATAGCGCTTTTCTAGGTCACTCAAAGATGCTTTACAGAGTTGCATCATTCATTCACACAGTCATTCTCACCGGTGGTGGTAAACTACGACAGACGTCTGTAGCCACAGCTGCCCTGGGGCAGACTGACAGAAGAGAGGCTGACATTCTGACCATCGGCCCTTCTGACCACCACCAACATTCACACACAGTCACACTCACATTCACACAGTCAAGGTGGGTGAAGTGTCTTGCCCAAGGACACAACGACAATCTAACCCAGCCAGAGCTGGGGATTGAACCGGTGACCTTCTGGTTACCAGACCGGCCACTCTCCCAACTGAGCTAGTGCCGCCCCATGTCTATACCATGTCTTCACCATGTCTCTACCATGTCTTCACCATGTCTATACCATGTCTTCACCATGTCTCTACCATGTCTCTACCATGTCTTCACCATGTCTATACCATGTCTCTACCGTGTCTTCACCATGTCTATACCATGTCTTCACCATGTCTCTACCATGTCTCTACCGTGTCTTCACCATGTCTATACCATGTCTCTACCGTGTCTTCACCATGTCTATACCATGTCTCTACCGTGTCTTCACCATGTCTATACCATGTCTTCACCATGTCTCTACCATGTCTTCACCATGTCTATACCATGTCTTCACCATGTCTCTACCATGTCTTCACCATGTCTTCACCATGTCTATACCATGTCTTCACCATGTCTCTACCATGTCTCTACCGTGTCTTCACCATGTCTCTACCAAGTCTTCACCATGTCTCTACCAAGTCTTCACCATGTCTCTACCATGTCTCTACCATGTCTTCACCATGTCTTCACCATGTCTCTACCATGTCTCCACCATGTCTCTACCATGTCTCTACCATGTCTTCACCATGTCTCTACCATGTCTCCACCATGTCTCTACCATGTCTCCACCATGTCTTCACCATGTCTCTACCATGTCTTCACCATGTCTCTACCATGTCTCCACCATGTCTCTACCATGTCTCTACCGTGTCTTCACCATGTCTCTACCGTGTCTTCACCATGTCTCTACCGTGTCTTCACCATGTCTCTACTGTGTCTTCACCATGTCTCTACCATGTATCCACCATGTCTCTACCATGTCTCTACCGTGTCTTCACCATGTCTCTACCATGTCTTCACCATGTCTCTACCATGTCTCTACCATGTCTTCACCATGTCTCTACCATGTCTCCACCATGTCTTTACCATGTCTTCACCATGTCTCTACCATGTCTCTACCATGTCTTCACCATGTCTTCACCATGTCTCTACCATGTCTCCACCATGTCTCTACCATGTCTCTACCATGTCTTCACCATGTCTCTACCATGTCTCCACCATGTCTCTACCATGTCTCCACCATGTCTTCACCATGTCTCTACCATGTCTTCACCATGTCTCTACCATGTCTCCACCATGTCTTTACCATGTCTTCACCATGTCTCTACCATGTCTTCACCATGTCTCTACCATGTCTCCACCATGTCTTCACCATGTCTTCACCATGTCTTCACCATGTCTTCACCATGTCTCTACCATGTCTCCACCATGTCTCTACCATGTCTTCACCATGTCTTCACCATGTCTTCACCATGTCTCTACCATGTCTTCACCATGTCTCTACCATGTCTCCACCATGTCTTTACCATGTCTTCACCATGTCTCTACCATGTCTTCACCATGTCTCTACCATGTCTTCACCATGTCTTCACCATGTCTTCACCATGTCTCTACCATGTCTTCACCATGTCTCTACCATGTCTCCACCATGTCTCTACCATGTCTCCACCATGTCTTCACCATGTCTTCACCATGTCTCTACCATGTCTTCACCATGTCTCTACCATGTCTCCACCATGTCTTTACCATGTCTTCACCATGTCTCTACCATGTCTTCACCATGTCTCTACCATGTCTTCACCATGTCTTCAATCCTTTAACACTGTCTTTTACCTTTTCTGAACCATGAAATAAAATAGACGACACCATATTGTCCATGACTAACACAACGCTGAACATATCATTGGCTTTTACCAAAGTGTGTGAGCGCCCTCTAGTGGGTGACAACATAACCCTAACACCAGGACACAGCAGTCTAGAATACGTCCTTAACTTGGCTCTACTGCTGCATCCTGTGTGGCAGTTACAAGCCTTGTTCTATGCCTTTCAAAATAAAAGCATTAGCTGCTTCATTGCTGCAACAGAATAATAAACATGAATGAACCAGTTTGAAAAAAAGAAAATATTAACAGTCATTTAGTTTCAAACACTGATGGCTTTAAAGAGAACATCCTGTCTGGTGTTTTTTAAGTTTTAATACATTTTACTCATTAATTAAATTAAAAGTTATGTCTTTTTAAAAACCGTGTTACTTTTTAATAGTTTGAAAACCTTTTTGTAAAAGTTTTAGGTTTAGGCTGCAAATCAAAGTGTTCCCATCATGCATCATTCTGTTCATCTCTCTCCATCTGTCCACCATGTTGGCTGTCTGTGTATACGTAGGTCACATTGACTGAAACGTCCACTCATCCATCCACTACATAGGGCACTAGATAGTGAGTCAGCCTTTTTGTAGGTGGGTTTGAAATGTTTACAGTTAAGTTTGGAGAGAAAGTTTGGAGTCAGAGACCTGCTGTCAGTCTGACAGAGAGAACTACTGTACCTCAGAGAAACATTTAATTTAATCCAAAGGAGAAGAAACGTCATGATGTTCATCCTATCAGACAAATAGTCAACCTGTCTGATCATTCACTGGTTGAAGGAACCTGAGAACAGGCAGAAACTGACACTAGGTTTTACTGGTTCTGATGGTTCTGTTGATCTAACACTGGACCCAGTTCAGCTCATAGATCCATAGGATGATCTAGAGAATCTATCAGCTGATCGATCAGCCAGTCATCATCTAGAAACCTCTAAAAACTCTCCTCCATCCATCAGTCTGTCATAAACTGGCTGAGCAGCTCAGTGCATTACTCACAGTGTCCCTGCAGGATCAAGTCTCAGTGATCATAATTAATGCTCCAAGTTCAGTTCTATAATCTGAAGTCGTCTAATTATATTTTATTCTAAAACGTGACGTATTTTCATTCAGATTCTCATTTTTATTCTATTTAGAGACGGGATTGTTGGTTCTGTGTGTGTGCGTGTGTGTGTTGGCCCTCTGAGTGCGATCACTCAGGAAGTCCTCTGTCTGACCGTTTCATCCCCAGTCTGTGGGGGAGGATAGTATTGGACTCAGAGCGTAGTTCCCCTTCTGCTCCAGGTGGGACAGAGCAGCATGGAGAACAGGGTCACAGCGTCTTCTGTAGACCTGATCGCTCTGTAGGTAAACTGGTGTGGGTCAACAGGAGGAATGATGACAGGATGTGGTTCCTGGCCAGCTTCTCGAAGCACTTCATAACCACAGGCGTCAGTGCGACTGGCCTGTAGTCACTGAGACTGGTGATGGTCTGTTTCTCTGCCAGAGGAACTATAACGGATGATTCCAGGCAGGGCGGCACAGTGGACTGAGACAGACTGGTTGAAGATCCAGGTGAATCCAGGTATTTCAGCACGCGCCCTGAGATGCGTCAGGTCCAGCTGCCTTCCGTGGGTTGACCACCTGCACTCTGCGTCTCTCCTCCACTGTGAGGTTGTTGTTGGTTACTGGGTGGGGTCGAGCTGACTCTGTAAGGTCCACCTCAAAGTAGTGGTTGAGTTCCTCTGCCAGCGATAGATCTCCTCCCACAGCTCTGGGACTGGTCCTGTAGCCGGTCATATGCTGGACACCCATCCACACTTCCTGTTGTTACTGCTGTCCAGATGTTCCTCTATCTGACGCCCCTCTTCAGGCTTCACGCTGTGAGGGCTTTGTCACCAGACCTGGAGGCAGTATTCCTCTCCTTCAGCAGCCTCTGGACTTTCCTCGTCATCCAGGGCTTCTGATTGGGGTAAACCCGGATATGTTTACCCTCTGTGACAGTGTCTGTGCAGGTCTTGATGTAACACATTGGTGGTGGTCAGAGGGACTTGGTGCATGGCGTCCCCGCCTCTGTCAGAGAGCCCCAGGGCAGCTGAGACTACAACGTATTTCATCACCACCAGTGTGAATGACTGATCGTGTTGTAGAGCGCTTTGGGGAGTGTTCAACACTCTAGAAAGCGCTCTGTAAATACAAGCCACTTACATGACACTGTCACTAAACACCTCCAGGTCTGGGTGTTTGAAAATGTCCCAGTTGGTCTGCTGAGACGCTCCAACTGGCGCCAGGTTTTCCTCAGTGGGATGATTCTAACCAGTGATGTGTGATCAGAGTGAGCCAGGTGTGGTAGTGGTGTGGCCCTGTTACTATCCACTGTGTTAGCTCCTCTGGTAGCACATTGACGTGCTGGTGGGATTTGGGGAGCGCAGGCTTAATCAATCCCACAGCGTGGAAATGTGTTCGTTACCATTACTCAGGACAGGAAGCAAAAAGTGACCACGAATACAAAATAAGACACTGTTACAACAACTGTTCATATGCACAAGTAAGCCGTATGGATAGGGAGCTGTAAAACACAAAAAGTACAATAATAACAGTACACGACAGAATCAGCTGTTCCATACTGTTTACTGTCCAAGTGGTAGATATCTATAAGTACAGGCATCAACATGTATACTGTACACTATGCTGGGAGTGGTAACCGTGACTGATGACATCATAATGTGTTGTAAAGCCCAACAGCTGTTGGAGTGACTGATCTGTGGACATATCAGTCTCTGCTCAGTGGATCCACCAACCCATACGGGGTGATATGGGTTGTTCATGATAGTTAACACTCTCCTCTCACCACCACAGACTCCAGAGGACATCCCAGTACAGAGCTAGACTTCTGTATCAGTTTGGCAATCCTGCAGAAGCTTTATTTAAACGTCACCAGGGTGGGTCCTACTGTTGGAACTCCTTATATCTCTCTGTTAGTAGCAGCCATGAGTGTGTCTTCATGTGTAAGCATGACAAGGTACTCTAATGACGTAGCAGTCAGCCAGCTCAGGGTCTTGCCTGGTCATGTTTGGTGGGGAAACATCGTCTGTACTTTATAGATCCCACTGTAATGAGCTCTCATCTGATCAGTATGCTGCTGCCTTTAGGGATACATGAAGACTTTTTGAACAAATGCACACACACACACACACACACACACACACTCGACCCTGAGCCTGACTAAGAGAAGTGCAGCTGCCATGTCAGAACTTGTTTTCTGATGATTCCTGCAGGATGCATCATCTCCACACTGATTCTACCCTGAAGAATTTATTTCCTTGATTCTCAACTGGCAGGTCGTGACCCACTTTTAGGTTCCAGGTCTTTGGGTTAGAACATACTAAATAAAGTAACGCCATGTATTGATATTCCTTGACACCAGGTGGCGATAGAGCCCTATAATGCTGTTTGACATCCACAGTGTCACACCGCAGACCTGCTGATGGGTCTACAGCCTATCTGGTCTAGGTCTAGGTCTAGGTCTGGTCCTTATTTGACAGTGAAGACTGGAAGTGAGCGAGTTTCAGATTGGACAGTCTAACCTACAGATTAATCCCTGCCCCTACCTCATCCTGTCACCTAGCAACCATAAACAAGCGAGTGAAAATGGAGCTTTTTTTGACTTCTTGTCCTTCAGGAGCTACAGCACCGTCATTTTTACAATCTCAGGCTTTAACGTGTTCTTGTTCTCTACTCCTGTCCTGCAGGATAACCTGAGCATCTCTATATTTAGTGATGTGACAGCCATGGACTGAGCTGCCCTGTTGGTGGACGATGCAGTGGACAGTAAGAGGAGGCGTCCCATAGTCCTCTCTGCAGACCACCCTGTATGATGGTCCACCAGAGAAAACCAGCTGCAGCTCTCCATCCAGGTCTCATCAGCAGATCCAGCAGCACTGAGTGAGACTTCCTGTCTCTTCGGTTAAAGTTTAAAGATACGGTCCAGGTCCAGGAAGAGGTCACAGGTTCATCCTGCATCGACTCCAAAGAACTGGACAAAATGTCCTTTCCTTCTGTAAATGACTGAGTGAATGAATAACTTTATTACCAAAACGATTTTATGGTAGAGCTACAGGAAGGTTTTGGTTCGTGCCTTTAAGAAGTCCAGAGGGGACAGACCTGTCTCTGTGTCTGGAGGTTTTGGTCCTGATGGACCTCAGAAGTAGATCCCCCCCACCTTTAGTTTTACCAGAGACCTGGTCCGCTCTGTTAATCAGCACCAAATGTCAGATCAAACCAGGGCCTCGCTCCGCTCACACCATCGTCTCTAGCATGCTAGCTGAACGGACATTACAAAACAAGTCCGGACTGAGGGGGCTGGACCTCCAGGTCTCACTCAGACTGCTTAGCACGTGTCTATTCTTTGTCTCATTTTGTCGATTCATCTCATCTCTTCCCGACAGAAATCAGGAGAAAGTCTGCTGGAGCAGAGCTCCTTGTCCAACAGCCCTGGATGTTTTTACTTCCTTGTGCCACGGTTCACCGCTCCCCCTCAGTCCCCCGATGCTGAGCCTGGAGGCTTTTCAGTGCATCTTCTTCCTTCTCATAACACGGCACCCAGAGCGCCATCGAGGGAAGGTTTTGTCCTCAGAAATGTGTTCGATGTGGCCCATTTTGTGTTTTTCTGTCAGAATAAATGGGTCTGAGTCAACATGAAGGACACCCCGTTCTGCTGAGAGGAGGGTCCTCTACCTGAGGTTGTGAGGTCGATCCTCTACCTGAGGTCGTGAGGTCGATCCTCTACCTGAGGTCGTGAGGTCGATCCTCTACCTGAGGTCGTGAGGTCGATCCTCTACCTGAGGTCGATCCTCTACCTGAGGTCGTGAGGTCGATCCTCTACCTGAGGTCGTGAGGTCGATCCTCTACCTGAGGTCGATCCTCTACCTGAGGTCGTGAGGTCGATCCTCTACCTGAGGTCGATCCTTCTACCTGAGGTCGTGAGGTTGATCCTCTACCTGAGGTTGATCCTCTACCTGAGGTCGTGAGGTCGATCCTCTACCTGAGGTCGTGAGGTCGATCCTCTACCTGAGGTCGTGAGGTCGATCCTCTACCTGAAGTCGTGAGGTCGATCCTCTACCTGAGGTCGATCCTCTACCTGAGGTCGTGAGGTCGATCCTCTACCTGAGGTCGTGAGGTCGATCCTCTACCTGAGGTCGTGAGGTCGATCCTCTACCTGAGGTCGTGAGGTCGATCCTCTACCTGAGGTCGTGAGGTTGATCCTCTACCTGAGGTCGTGAGGTCGATCCTCTACCTGAGGTTGTGAGGTCGATCCTCTACCTGAGGTCGTGAGGTCGAATGTCGTCTCCTAACAGCAGAATCATTCGGTTTTCTCTAAAGGTCAGATTTTCATTTGATGTATTAAAGGTCATCAGAGTCATCTACAGTACAGACCACACCCACTGGTGACATCACTCAAAGTGGGTGGAGTCTGTAGAGACTAGTTTCTAAATAATCTGAGTTTGTTTATAAACAGTAGCAGCTGATTCACTATAGACCGTGGCCCGGTCCCGATACTCTCACTTCCATCTCGCGCCCCTCAGTTGCGCGTCCCTGCTGAGGCGCTTAGGGTGTCCCGATTCTCCTGGGTGGAGACTCCGGACCCTATCCCCGCCCCCTTTTCCACCCTCGTTACGCACTTCGCCGAAGTCTGCATCGGAGCAGACTTCAGCGAAGGGTATTACCCATAAGTCATTGCTGCATTCGAATCTCGCGAGAAGGTAGCGGTTCCTCCACTTTATTTAGCTCTAAATGATGACTTGTTGCTGTTTCAAAAATTATTTTGAGCAGCAAAACAGCAGAAACAGCGACTGGCTGCTCCATTTTGAAGAGTAACACAAAAATAACAACAGGATAACAAATAACAAATACATACGAAGCTTTTAAAGTGGCCTGTTCTCCCCAAAGTTAAAGAAATGTCATTTAAAATGATGACAGGATTCTACCCAGCAGCAGGTCCAGGTCTGAGGTGGAGCCTTTCTGTGGATTCTGCTGTAAGGACGATGAAAGAACTGATCATCTTCTGTTTCTCCTCAAACTCTGTCAGAACCTGGTGGATTGGATGAGAATAAAAACAGAAGAAATGACAGCAGTACAGATTTTATACATCAGTTTGTCTAAAGATCTTTTTATGTTATGTAATATTGTAATATGGGTAAATATCATATTCATAAATATAAATGAAAAACCAGAAACCTCCATAAATGATTTAACTTTGAATTCATTCATCACATCTCTGGTGTTTATGAAAAATCTATTTAAGGATAAAGTCTAAATGTGTGTTACATTCGATCTATATTCACATGTTGATGCTCCAACAGTTCATGCCAGCTGACAGACCTTGTAATGCTTGTTTTAGGTTCTATTTTGTTGTATTCAGGCGGCATTAGCTCAGTTGGGAGAGTGGCCGGTCTGGTGACCGGAGGGTCACCGGTTCAATCCCCAGCTCTGGCTGGGTTAGATTGTCATTGTGTCCTTGGGCAAGACACTTCCCCCACAGGTCTAGAAGTGGACTCTTCACGTCTCTTGTTCTCTTCTTTTTCTGTTTACTTTCTCCCCCATCCCTCTTTCTGTACCCTTCCCTTCACTTTCAGGCTCCGTGTCCAATCAACCATAAAAACATTCTAATAAAGATTTTGGGGGTTATATTTAAACAAAAATCAGGAGGAGTTTTATAGCAGTGGCTGTAACCTCTCACCTTGTTTTTGGCACTCAGACATTATTCTGTTTGCTCCACAGCCGGACAGGACACGGGGTTAAAAAAAAAAAAAAAGACACCACCACCTTACTGTGTGACTGTGAGTGTGACTGTGTGTGAATGTTGGTGGTGGTCAGAAGGGCCGATGGTCAGAATGGCAGCCTCTCTTCTGTCAGTCTGCCCCCCCCAGGGCAGCTGTGGCTACAGACGTCTGTCGTAGTTTACCACCACCGGTGAGAATGACTGTGTGAATGAATGATGCAACTCTGTAAAGCGTCTTTGAGTGACCTGAAAAGCGCTATATAAAACTGATGCATTATTATTATTGACCAGTTGTTGCCTCCCATTGAGAGTTTGGACTTTTTTGGTGTAAATAAAGGTTTGGACAAAAACCTGGTGTGAAGCGGCGGAGACACGTGACCTGACATATCTCCTGGAGCCTGAGTGGTTAATTAATCACCAGGATGCTCATTTATAAAACTTGCTTATTCAAAAAACGAGCCTGAAAGTTGCGTAAGTCACTTTTTACTCAAACTTTGGGATTTATAAAAGAAAACGAAACGGGAAAATGTGTTAACTTGAATCAAACTCTGAACCTGAACATGTTGGAGACGTGAAAGCTGCAGAGCAGCTGGTGAGATTGTCGTCCGCTGTCCGGCTCGGGCTAAAAGATCTGGGCTGAATCTTGTCTCGACTACTCAAAACCAGGAGGAATCTTGGGCCTTTTAAACTGTGTGAATTCAGTTCAGTTAAACCTGAGTATAATTTTAAATTATCGCAGCCTATATCCAGGGTTCGGGACTGGACGTTTTAAGCTGATGATTATTGCCACTAGGAGCCACATACAACCTGTGTGTGTGGTCTGAACTTCATTTAATTTAATTTCTCCTCCTCGGCCTGACTCTGAGGCTCAGAGAGCGACTCTGACCTTTGACCTCTGGATCAGGGGAAGTCAAGTGGTCTTCCCTGACTCACTTGTGAATTCCTATTATTTAAAGTTTCAGCTCAAAACTCACTACGACCACTCAGTGTTTTAACAACCTCCAGATTCCTGTCTTACCTGATTTTAGTAGCAAGCGGAAGCCGTAACTAATTTTAAATCTCTTCTACTAAAGTTACTTTAAAGTCTCCTAAGCTTACCTGAACATTCGCCAGAAGGGTTCACTTCTGTTTAAATTTAAGTTTTAAATCTAAATTAGGAGAACAACTTTAAAGAGATAATTAATTAAGGTGGAATTATTTTTGTCCATTTAATAATTCCCTACAGCATTCTCATGAGATTACTTAAGGAGCAGCAGGTTCTTTCAATCAGTGAACATCAGCCATGTCAGCAAGTTTCACAAAACGGGTTATTTTCCACCAGGTGCTCTTACCTGATAGTTGACCTTTCGGAGCGAGCTCCTGTCCAGAGACTGGCCGGTGAACCCCGGCGCGCTGTTCCACTCAGAAATGGGCTGTTTGTCGGTGAGTGATCGGAGGACACTAAATTAATTAGAGAGAATTTATCCTAGATTCTCCCTCTAAGCCTTAAAGGAAAAACCTCTAAGTAAAAGGAGTCTACCCACACACGGAGTAAAGTTTACACCCCCCTTGGCGGGCTTTTATTAACAAAAATCAAGAAAACAGTTACAAATTAACGAAAAAGACAAAGGAAAAACCTTATAAAATCCCTGAGAATAACTAATTGCCTCCTTTAACGGATCGCAACTTTCCGCCTGGCTGAACAACCGAGAACGACCTCTCAAAACCCCTAACAACAACAACAACCACTCTAAAACCCAAAACCTCGTTCTTCTAAAACCTCCTCCTGAGTCTCTCACTAGATCCCTTTTCTGTGTTCCAGCTTGTACGTGGGCACAGGAAAAGGACCATAAATGGACAACTACTTCTGGTGTCAGCAGACAGTTTTTAGATGAGCAGAAATACTTAGTTTCCTGATAAATCAGCACACACACACACATATACTTCCTCCTGAAACATGTGGTTATAAAGCAATACTAGAATGAACTTTTAACCCACACATGTGATCATGAAGGAATAAGTTTGAGGTAGTTAAGTCTATAAAATTAAAATAATGAGGTAGATTAACACTATATGATTACATGGTGATTAAATGCTTTAAATTCATATAAGCAGCACAAAATTAAATGATTAAACATATGTGAGTAACACCTTCAATAATTCAAGATTAATGTAAGATTAACTGATTAAACTTATATAAGTAATATTTCAAACTTATATAAGTGACACACCACACAGGATTAAAAATTCTGATTATATTTGTTAACACACAAGATTATAAGAATAGTAAAACACCAGGAGACCTTTTAATAACACAGTCTCTTGCGACCTTGTTCTCTGGCCCGATCCGAGCGCGGTCCGGTGACCTGGCGACCCGGCGCCGGACAACAAGATGAAGCATGGTGAATTTATGACAGTTTCAGACTGTAGACCCTCACTCGCTGTATTGTGCTGCTGTGGCTGTTAGGTTGATCTTTTTGTATAACTTTCTTTCTCAAATGTTCAGTGAGGTTATCTTTTCCTTTACACCTATATTTATATACCGTATTTAACCAAATATAAGACACTTTTTATCCTAGAAAATAATGTGAAAATGTGGGATCGTCTTACAATCAGGGTCTAACCAATGACACAATGATAGTACTTTGGGTAGGGATGAGCCCGTTTCAGACGAGTATCCGGTACGGACAAGGGCGTAGATTTACTCTTGTCATTGGTGGGGACCAGGACAAGGTAGCGTGCGCTGCAGAATAAAGCAATATGTACTGTAACGCTGGTCCCGAAGTTAATATCACCGGAAAAATGCCTGATGGTCCACCCAGACTCAGAGCAGGTGCCGTAGGTTTAAGCAGCTCTGTGCGGGGGGGCTCACACCGGTCAATCTAGACAAGTACGTCTCAGTCCTCTGGACACAGGTTCACGCACAGGTAGTACAAAGCAGTGAACTATCTTGTGACTTCTTGGTCTTTGGTTTCTGTTTCTGCTGACACACACCCGCCCTCTTGTGGCAATAAGGTGAAACTACAGCAAGCATTATTTACAACGCTATTAGTTGAAAAATCCTTGGTATCTGTCGCCCTCTTGTGGCAGTTTTGTGACATTACAAATAACAGTAATTACAGTGCTTTTATATAAAACCTTGAAAAACAAACTGTAAGTTAAAGAACATCTTATTTAATGTAAAACCATTCAGCAGTACTTAGGATATGTGAAAATACTGTGATTTTTAAAGAAACTTATAAATGGGGTCGAGCAAGCTCAAAAACAGGTAGTGTATGCAGATAATAAGCAATCTGTCCTGGTCCTGGTCAAGACCAGCCCGAAGTTACTATCACTGGGAAAATGCACGATGGCCAGTCCTCCTCCAGACCTTGGCCAGATGCCCTTGGTGTACGTGGTTCGGGTCCTTACCCTGGACACAGGTCTGTCCGCGGACTGCAGCACACCACCTGGTCTGCTGGGCTGCGCTATATCTGCACCCAAATGAATTATTGGTGGGGACAATTCAGTGATTGCTGGATATTGGTGAGGACACGTCACCCACGCCCACGCAATGCACCACACAGGAACCGCTGGAACTCGACCCGACTGCAAAATCAGTGAAAAGTCAGCTCAAGTGCACTCGAGAGGTCAAGCCCGCTTTCAGGCTGACCTCCAGGAACCGGGGATCGGGCTGTGAGCAGAGACATGTGTCACATGTCTGTAATGAGGCAGCAATGACTGGCTGCAGGTTCAATTAAATAGAAATCAATAAATCCACTAAAGATGGGTAAATACAGAGGTCAAAGAAATTAAAGCAGCGCTGAGCGACTTTTAACCAGTAGGGGGCAGTAGGAGGCTACAGTTAAAAGTTTCACTTTTACCGTCGTAAATCGTCTCACGCCTGAACTTTTCCAGCCCAGTCTGCGACAGCTTTCAGCTGATAATCTGTCAGACACGTTGTTGTTTTTATGTTTCTTTTGAATGTATAAATATATAAGTTCATAAAGTTCTCTCTCTGCCGTAACGCAGAAAGTGACATCATCTCTGAAGGTACGGGCCGAGGCTCAAAACTGTCTAGTGCGGTATCTGGCCAGTAGAGGGCAGCAGAGTGCTGTCAAACATGAAACTGGAATGAAACTAAATAATCACTGAGATCAATTTTAATGCTCTGACTTAAAGTGTTAAAAACTGTCCAGTGCTGCTTTAAAATACATTACAGTCTAAATAATTCAATTTATTAAATCAAATCAAACTTTATTTATTAATCAGTAAACACAGAAATGGATAAATTAATGAATAAAAAAGGCTAGATAAATAAAATGACAATACATGATAACTAGTTAAAAGTTTGAGTATTTATAAAATGTATCTGAAAATGATGTCATCAATTGAAGGTTTAATAAATAAAATGTTTTTAAAATTAAAGATTTAGAACAGGAGGAGGAATGGTTCAGTACCCAGCAGGACCACGTGACTCCTAACGTGTGTGTGTGTGTGTGTGTGGGGGGGGGTGTCGGTGCTGTAACGGGACCTCTTAACAGGAAACGAAGCCGGTTCTTAAAGAAATAACAGAACTACTTCCGGTGTCCACGTTCCGTCCGTCTCGTGACCGCAAGCAGCGAACCGGGACAGAGGAGAACCGGAGAGGAGAACCGGAGAGGAGAACCGGAGAGGAGAACCGGAGAGGAGAACCGGGACTCCGTCAAACCGGCCCGAGGCACGCGCTGAGAGAAACCCAACCGGAACCTAGGAGGATTGTCCTTTCAAAATAAAGTGCTTCTGTTCCTGTCAAAATGTGACTTCAACATCAAACCGGATGTGATTTACTGTAACTCTGAGCCTCTGACTCCCTCATCAGCTCTAATGTCTGTATAGACATAAAGTATGAGGGTTCTTTGGTTCCGTTGTATTAACCGCCCAGCGCCTTCCATTCATTACATCTCCTCTACTAACCTCTGACCCCTAGTCGGGTTAACAAACATTTATATCACTTTTTTTTTTTCAAAGTTTATTTCATTCAAAATAAAACAAGTAAAACATTTAAACAATAAGATATAACAAAAAATCATATTGAACGTAAAGGAGCAGAATGAAGAAAAACAATTCTTATCATTTCTGCCTCTTTTCCAGAAGAAACGGTCTGCTGTATACATCAGACACACATCCAGATTCAGTATGAACTCTGTCCTGTTCCCAGATTGATCCTGATCACTGCTTTAAATTACATAAATACGTAGTACATTCAATTTGGTACATTTTTTTGAATATATTAAATGACAGTGATTTTTTTGTTTCCCTTTTAAGATTATTCCATAATTTAACTCCATTTACAGACATACTCCATTCTTTAATGTTAGTTCTAAATCCAGGTTTTTTAAACACATCAGTTTCTTTCAACATGCAACCACTAGTTCTCTTTTCAAATATCTTTTGAATGTTTGTTGGCAGAGAACTTAAATTGGCTTTATTCATAAGATTTTCCACTCTACTAAATCATGACATTTTAGTATTTTGTATTTGATGAACAACAGGTTTGATGGACCTCTGTAGCCGCTATAACTGATGATCCTCAGAGCTCTTTTCTGTAGAATAAATAAAGGTTGTGTATAACTTTTGTATGTTGCTCCCCAGATTTCTACACAATAAGTCAAATATGGAACAATCAGCGAGTTGTACAACAAACCAGAACTAGTCAGTAGAACTTGACTCTATGTTTTGGCCATTTGACCTTTTATGTAACCAATATGTGATTTCCAGGTCAAGTCTTCATCAAAAAGAACTCCAAGAAATGTAGTTTATTTTACTCTTTGAATTTCAGTCCCATCTATTTCCAATGACGCATCACTGTTCTATAAATATTCACAACAGTAGATAACTTTATGAAATCGGCACAGTTTCCATCTGAACCAACTAAAAGTCATCAAGAACCCGTCTTTCACAGATAACTCGTTCAAAGCAGGCACATCACCTGAAAAGAGAGGAAAACATCTGTTTGGACCAAAGAGTCAACACGCTCATAAGTCAAGTCGACCAGAGCGAGTCACCGCTGACCCTGGAATAAGACTCTCTGTAGTCACAGCTGAGGGTCTAGTGCTGGTCACCCCCGAGTCCACAGTCTCCAGGTGCGCTGCCACAGGGTTCACCTTTCCTGCTGTGACCCCTGGAAGTATGGCCACCAGGTGGCGCTGTTCCTCCTCTAACGCACACTGTTCACAGCTTCCACTATGACCTGGGTGTGGAACTGGCCCCTTGAACAACTGCTGGTACTTCCCATCTTTTCTGACCATCTGGTCTTGTGAGCACAGAGCCCCCTGGGCTCAGAGGAGGCAGATGCTGGACCCCGTACGCCTGACTCATCAGCCTGGTGAACTTTATCCAAATCAGACCAGCCTGGTTTTAAAGTATCCTGTAGCGGTTCAGCGGGGCTGACTCCTGTGGAAGAGTTGGGCTGGCCCTGTATGTCATCAGGGTCTTGGTGACCTGGACAGCCCGCTCCGTGTCCGTCGCTCTGAGGAAAGTGTGGTGATGATGAGTCGTAGTCTCTGCTAAAATCCTTCATTTCCACAGAAGCTAGCTGTGGTCCAGTGTCACTAGCTAACACCTCTGGGGTTCCATAGCGTGGAAGTCTGGACACAACCTGGCTGCTAGTCGTTTTAGGTAGATGCAGTATTTCTAGGAACCTGGAAAAGTAGTCTGAGACCACTAAGTAGTGTTGCTTGTTGAACTCCCACAGATCTACTGCTACTTTCTGCCACGGCCTGGACGGCAGTACGCTGGGAAGTAAAGCTCTCTCTCTGCACTTGGAGAGACCCTGGTGCCCATCATGGATTCTGTCTAGAACCATCTCTCACAGGAACAACAATACGGCTCCCTCTCACAATCAGACCATTAAGCTCAGATAGTTCACCTGACATCACAGAAGTCTCTGACTGTTTCTGGGACGTTGTCTCTGAACCACACTGACCTGATGACCTGGATCATTAGCAGTGCTCTCCTTGATCTCTCTTAACCTCTGAGGTGTGACTGGTACCTACTTATGACAGCATCTATAAGTGATGCTATGTCCTCGTGGGAAGTCTCCTCTACACACTGCTGAGCTGGACCCCTGGACAAAGCGTCTGCTACAGCGAGAGTCTTACCTGGCGCATACCCCCAGTCAGCATCAGCTGAAACAACAGTAGGTTTGTTAGGGTCATAGAAAAGGAGAACTGGGGCTGTGGCCAGTAAGGCTTTGAACACCATAGCTGCACACCACTCCGCTGGTTGGGTCATTTTCTCTATTATTCCTTCACTCTCCGTCCTCTGCAGCTCCCTTTCCACTAGAGGAACGAGAGGAAGGGGAACTCGTCTGGCTGTGTGGCTGAGCACCCTCTTGTAGTTGTATCTTCACTGGCTCCACTGGTGTTCAGCACTGAACCAAAAACAGTGTTGTTGACCTCATCCATCCTTTTTACAAGTCCATGTTCACTCCTTCATGGTGCCCAATAAGCAGCTGGCTTCTCCTTCAATAACATCAACTTTAAATGTGTACTGCTTATCTTTGTACTCAGTGGTAGCCTGGAACAGTCCAGGTCTCCTCCTGGACTCATGAACCTGGTGTTGGGTGGCTGCAGCTCATGTTGATTTACAGCTGTACCATCCACACCAGTGTCTATTTGGAATGTTGTTACCACGTTGTTTATTTCCAAGTCTACTGTCCACTTGTCTTTCCGTCCATTTTTATTGTTGATTTCACCCAAACAGTATGGCTGCTCTGCCTCTTCAGTGACTTCTCTCACAGCTTTAGAACGACATGCTTTTGTCACGACGGTGTGGCTGTGATCAGGCAGAAGGACCCAAGGTGCTGGTAAGCAGGAGGCAGGAGACGGAGGTAATCCAAAAAATGAAGGTTTTTATTAAATAAACTGATCAGGACAAGGACTAAGACGGTGGCTATGACAAAACAGAACAGATGAACCGAGGACGAGACAAGAAACAGAAGGGTTTAAATACTGTGGTAGAAAATCAATGGAACAAGAAACACCTGGAGATAATTGACACGTGAGGGAGGGGCGAGAGCAGGAGCCAGGAACACAGGGGAAACAGACAAGACTAACCAGACCAGAACAAGAACTAAACAGAACAGACAGGGGATCATGACATAACCCCTCCCACAAGGGGCGGATCCCAGACGCCCCAACAGGAACCAGGCAGGGAGGGAGGAGGGGGACCAGGCAGGAGGGCCGAAAGCAGCCCGGCATGACGGGGCACAGGGGGGCGGCCCGGAGGCAGCCCGGCGTGACGTGGCCATGGACCCGGCGCGGGCTCAGGGGGGCGGCCCGGAGGCAGCCTGGCGTGACGTGGCCTTGGACCCGGCGCGGGCTCAGGGGGGCGGCCCGGAGGCAGCCCTGCATGACGAGGCTGAGGCTCGAGGTCTGGACCCGGCGCGGACCCACGGACCCCGGGACCAACAGGACGTTGAGCAGGAAGACCTGGGCTTGGTGCGGGACCCTCTGGACCTTGGCAGGGCTCGGGACCCTCTGGACCTTGGCAGGGCTCGGGACCCTCTGGACCTTGGCAGGGCTCGGGACCCTCAGGACCTTGGCAGGGCACGGGACCCTCAGGACCTTGGCAGGACACGGGACCCTCAGGACCTTGGCAGGACACGGGACCCTCAGGACCTTGACAGGACACGGGACCCTCAGGACCTTGACAGGACACCGGATCCTCAGGACCTTGACAGGACACCGGATCCTCAGGACTTTGACAGGACACCGGATCCTCAGGACTTTGACAGGACACCGGATCCTCAGGACTTTGACAGGACACCGGATCCTCAGGACTTTGACTGGACACAGGACCCTCCTCTACACAGCAGGACAGACCGTCAGCCGCGACCTCCTTCAGCGCTGTCAGGTAAGCCCTCTGAACAAAAGCGTAGCGGCTCTTCAGGGCTGGCACAGCTCTCAATCCCGGATGGGACGTGAAGAGGGAGTTTAGCAGCTGGGCGGCCCGCAGCCTCTGGTGGGGACATGAGGGCACAGAAAATACATCAGTCCAAGTGTCTGTGATAAGCTGGCTCACCTCATCAATGACCTCTTCCGAGAGAGGTGGCACAGCTCTGTGACCGGAGGCTGCGGGTACGGCAGCGGCGGGACCGGAGGCTGCGGGTACGGCAGCGTGCTTCTCCTTGGTCGGGGGCTGCTGGAAGTGGGGCTCCTTCTGGGCTCGAGGTGGCAGCTGCACCTTGGCTTGGGTCTGGGGCGGTGGAGGCATGGAGCTGGGTCTATGGGACCGCCGACGACGTGAGGACATGACCCCGCTGAACAGGATCGCGGAGGACGGCGGGACGCCGCCAGCGATACCTCTCCGACGTTGGGGCTTGATGGCCAGACGTGTGCCCCAGAACGGCGACCTCATCTCCTCCTCCAGCTCCTTGAACTCCAGGAGCGTCAAGAACTCACCAGCTGGGTCCAAACGTTTGGCTCGGTTCATTCTGTCACGACGGTGGCTGTGAGCAGGCAGAAGGACCCAAGGTGCTGGTAAGCAGGAGGCAGGAGACGGAGGTAATCCAAAAAATGAAGGTTTTTATTAAATAAACTGATCAGGACAAGGACTAAGACGGTGGCTATGACAAAACAGAACAGATGAACCGAGGACGAGACAAGAAACAGAAGGGTTTAAATACTGTGGTAGAAAATCAATGGAACAAGAAACACCTGGAGATAATTGACACGTGAGGGAGGGGCGAGAGCAGGAGCAAGGAACACNTTTAGCAGCTGGGCGGCCCGCAGCCTCTGGTGGGGACATGAGGGCACAGAAAAAACGTCAGTCAAAGAGTCAGTGACAAGCTGGCTCACCTCGTCAATGACCTCTTCCGAGAGAGGTGGCACAGCTCTGTAGGGGAAACAGACAAGACTAACCAGACCAGACAAGAACTAAACAGACCAGACAGGGGATCATGACAGCTTTCTCCCAATGTCCTTGTCTATGACACTTATTACTCTTGTTCCTGATTGCTGGGCATGTCTTCATGTCTGAATGCCTGGGCTTACCGCAGCACCCCGTCTTCTGTGTCTCTGCCCCACTGCTTGATTCCTGACGCGGTCTCTGGCGCCCCCATGTGTCCATTTGAGATGGTCTCATGGACTGGAGATGGACTTGCTTACTAATCTCTGCTTGGCGAACTTGTTCAAGAACTTCATTTAAAGTCAAGTCAGCTTTGAGTTGGAACTTACGGACAGCTCCTTATCTAGAATCCCAACAACTAGGCGATCTCTGAGGTGCTCGTCCCGCGTATCGCCAAACTCACTGTGTTCCGCCAGTTCGTACAAAACTCGATGTACTGCTCGGCTGTTCCTCTGGGCTGCTGGCCACGCTGGTAAAAGCATGCCCTCTCGTGGATAATGTTATGGTGGGGAATAAAATACTCGTCAAACTTCTTAAGCACCACCTCGTAGTTTTTCTTATCTTCGTTTGTGAAATGAGCTGAATATCTTTTCAGCCTCACTTCCCATGGAGTCAATGAGCGAACTCTCTTGAATCTCGCCGCTGTCCTTGCTCAGGCCAGTCGACAGGGCAGTCAAACTTAAACTTGCACGGCGGATTAAACTTCGCCATCCTGGAAGTGTCCTCGCCGCCAGCCGGTCACTCCTGACACCATGTAGTCTGTAGTCTTACTAGACATAAAGTACGAGGTGGGTTTTCTTTGGTTCCGTTTTATTAACACCAGAACGTGTTGTACCAAAACCTCCCAGAACACCTTGCGCTCCTGTCCCTTAAAGTGATAATATGCAACTTTTTCATATTTTTAAATCTTCTCCTTGAGCCCGTCTGTGCTAATCTGACTCTTTACAGAGTTAATGAAAAGTCACTTAGCCCCATCTGGTGGTTAGATCCAGAATACCACGATTGTAAAATCTCCGTCGCCGTCACGGTACCCAGGAAGTCACGTGCCTCACGAGGGTTAGGCTAACCCAAAGTGGCTAGCTGTTATGCTAGCTCTGGAGTGTTTTTAGCTCATGATTCCTGATTTTTCCCATCTCTCCCTGCTTGAACACAGCTGATTTCTTTGAAGGAGTAAATAACCGCTCCTGTAGAAAGCTATGAAGGCTGAGGAGACATTTCAACAGGTAGATTTAGGCGTTTAGAAGCTGAAACAATATGCTAACTTGTGTAATGCAGTGATTTAAAACGGACACCAGAGGGCGTCCAAAACAAGCAAAACTGCATATTATCACTTTAAGGAGACACTGACACAACTTCCGTTCATTACAAATCAAATGCCATGAAACACTGAGGTTATAATGTGTTTATTGTTCTAAATAAAGAGGCTTTATTTCTTATTAATGATAATATAAACATAATGACTGGATCTGGACCTGGATCAGTCCCTCCAGGTTTTGAGGAGGATCTGTTGACCCATGAAGGTTTTCCTATGGAGGGGGTCCTTCAGAACCCCACAGGATCCTCTCCATGCTGCTCTGAGACCAGCTGGTCTGCTGGAGGCCCTCATCCTGATACAGGACTACGTGTTTTCTGGACGTGTCCTGATACAGTTATGTCTTCATGATAAAGGTTCAACATGTTCAGCACTGAGAACACTGATAAAGCAACATGTTCAGATCACTTTGACCCAAAGACCTGGAGAACCAGATGCTGCTATATGCTGTTATTCTGTAGCCGCCCCTTTGATTATATAGATTAGATAGATTATATAGATTAGATAGATTATATAAATTATATAGATTAGATAATGTTCTGCTCTGTAGCACTTTGAGATTGCGAAATATAAAGTGCAATATAAGTTAAATGTATTATTATTATTAGAACTAAACAGGCTGTCTTCAGACAGACAGACCCCGACCAGATGGTGACAGGTTTAGTTGAGACTCAGGGTAGGAGAGGGTTTTATCAGAAACATGTTGACTTTTGGTTTTGACCTCATAAAGTTCATCATCAGAGACCTGAGGACCACAGACAGTCCCCGGGACAAAGTACAGTGACAGTATTACATAGTAGTACTAGGGTGACAGATGTTCACCACGTATAAAACATGTTACATAACACCGATTGTATTGGTTGGTTTTATTTTGAAGGGGCACACCGGAAGCGCAGCCCCGCGGATCGTGCACCTTGACCGTGAACCTGCTGTCAGACGGCTCCGGTCCCTCAGAGCTGAATGCCGGCCGGCTCACGGAGCGCCGCGCCGTCCGCCCCCGGAGGAAACCGAGCGGTGACGTGACCTTGTCCTGAAGGACTCCGGTAGACTACCGGTAGACTACCGGAGGTGGATTAACTCTCCTCTGCAGCGTCCCGGCCAGAGCCAGGAGGATCCGGATCCTGACCTACATACAGCCCGGTCTGCAGGTCTCTGCTGGATCCATCAGGACCTGCTGTTAAACCGGATCCATCAGGACCTGGAATTAAACCTGGTCCATCAGGACCTGCTGTTAAACCTGGTCCATCAGGACCTGCTGTTAAACCTGGTCCATCAGGACCTGCTGTTAAACCGGATCCATCAGGACCTGGAATTAAACCGGATCCATCAGGACCTGCTGTTAAACCGGATCCATCAGGACCTGGAATTAAACCTGGTCCATCAGGACCTGCTGTTAAACCGGATCCATCAGGACCTGCTGTTAAACCGGATCCATCAGGACCTGGAATTAAACCTGGTCCATCAGGACCTGCTGTTAAACCGGATCCATCAGGACCTGCTGTTAAACCTGGTCCATCAGGACCTGGAGTTAAACCTGGTCCATCAGGAGGACCTGTTAGACCTGGTCCATCAGGAGGACCTGTTAGACCTGGACCTGGTTGGACGCGCTGCTACCTTTCTGCACTAGAAGACGTGTGAATGTCTGAGGACCTGTAGTGACTCGATGTAATAATAACTAGCAGGTTATTACAGGATATCTGACCCTGGCTGTAAGGGGAGGTTCAGAAGCGGTCTACAGAGATCCGGTCAGCTGGACTGAAAACCAGGATGACTAGTCAGTGACCTCTGACCTGACTCTGACGCAGTGACCTGTCATGATGCTGGTGAACTGCGGTCAGCCGCTGCCTCTGGTGAGTCACCTGGACGTTCCTCCGAGGGTCACGGAGAACTTCATCCTGAGCGGCTACCGCTTCCCCAACTACAGCCTGATGGACTGCCTGTGGTCGGCGTTCAGGCCCACCAACGAGACGGGAAACTTCTGGACTCACTTCCTGCCCGTTTTCATTTTCTCGTATTATTTTGTGGAGGTGTTTGGCTGGGACGGCGCTCCGGATGCCGAGGCGCCGTTCTTCTACCCGCTGTGGACCTACTTTATCGGCGTGTTCTGCCTGCTGATGGCCAGCAGCATGGCCCACCTGCTGAACTCCATGTCTCTGGTCGTGAGAGAGGTTTGCTTCTTCGTGGATTACGGCACCATCAGTGCGTACACGGTGGGCTCGTCGCTGGCGTACTACTACTACATCCACCCTCAGGCGGGGATCGTGGAGAAAGGAGGCCGCAACGGCTCCCGGTCCGTGGGGGTTCCTACCTCGTACGCGGCGTCACCAGAGTACGGCGTGTTCTTTGAGACCTTCTACGTGCCCTGTGCTTGTGTCATAGCAATCATCTGCGTCTTATCCTGCTGCAATACTCGTCAGCGGTGGAGGGAGCATCGCTACATCATACGGACGCTGGTGTTCCTCCTCCCGTTCCTCATCTCGTCCACGCCGGTGTTCTACCGCCTCATCACCAGCTCGCCTTACTCCGACACCTCGTCCTCCTTTGCTGCGTCCACCACCATGTCCAGCTTCTTCTACCGCCACTGCGCCTGGCTGCTGGTGTCGGCCCTGTTCAACATCAGTAAGTTTCCTGAGCGCTTCGCCCCGGGTCGCTTCGACATCTGGGGCCACAGCCACCAGTGGTTCCACTGCTGTACGTTCCTGTCCATCCTGGACGAGCTCCACATGATCCAGGCCGAGGTCAGGGCCCTGCTGCTCAGCCCAGACTTGCTCCTTCCTCCCGCACCGCTCTCCCGCCTGCCCGGACCCACCCTGGCTTCCACCTACGGGGTGATGCTCCTCCTTCAGACCACCATCGTTTCCATCATCACGTGGTTCTCCTGGCACGCTAACTGCATCTACGGGCCGCAGAAACAGCAACTAGAGAGGAAACGCCACTAATCAGAGGAAGGTTTTGTTTTTAATCAGAGTGACAGTAAAGGAGGATCGACCTCAGCCTGTCTGGACCCGTTACCGAGCCTTCCGGAGGTTGAGTGGATACTGAAAGCCCTTGCTAGTGTTTTTGTTGTTTTTCCCCTCCAGCTGCTCCAGCATGTTCCAACAGGAAGCCTGACTGCTGGGGAGGAGGAACGTCTCTCTGGGCTGCACACCGGAGAACCTTCAGAGACTGGTGGAGAACACCACCAGAACCTTCTGCTGACGTTGTTCTCTCCATCGTCTCCGTTGCACTTTGCTCCTGTCTGTCCCGATACTACGGTCATGTACTTATACTCACAAAAACTCTGATACCACAGACCCAGTGCTATTTTAATTAGTGTGATACTCAGCTGTCAGCTCTGTAGTAAACACTGGAGTACTAGTAGTAATAGTAGTAGTACTACAGGTCTTCATGCTGTCACGGTACCAACGTTTGGTTCTGATCTGCTGATTGATGCATGTTTGGAAAGCTGTTATGTCATATAATCAGCTGCACTTTGAACTGTCTACGGTAGGTCATTAGTGTCTGTATTTAGTTTCTGCACTAGAACTCATCCAGATGAGGCGTCTGATTTATTTAGTTATGGTATCGATGAGTACCCACCTGTAAGTACTCATACTGGGTTAGAATACTGTGGTATCCCTATCGTTACGTTTCTTTCTGCCCTCAGTTGAACTTGTCATTTCCTGCTGGAGGTCTTTGCTAGCAGTACCTTCCCCTCCTACGACGGGCGCTCAGGACGTGTTTCCTCTTCCTGAGCCTGCAGCAGAGCGAGGGGACGCCTTAAACAGACGGCCGAGACGAGCCGTGGAGCTGAAGCACTTTGAGGGGCCGGTCAGACCGGCCTGTTGTTCTAAAGCCATGTTCCGTTTATAAGAAGCTTTTCTGAGCGCAGCGGCGTCCTGCTGATGACCCACTGCTTGATTTCAATGTGAAACATTTTAATGGGGCATTGAGGTTAAAGGGTCATTCTCAAGTTCTATCAGTCATTTATCTACAGTCAGTCAGTCAGGACCACACCCACCAGAGGCACACACAGGGAGTCAGGTCAGGAGAGACACTGCTGCAGATCAGTCAGCTTTATCTCATAAAAACTCCTTTAGTCAGAGGACGACTTCCTGAGTTCTCTATTCATCGTTAATGGAGACATGACATTTCTGTACCTCAACAGCCAGTAAAGGAGAATCAAACTGATGAACATCAGGGAAGTAAAAAATAAACATGAATCATTTAAAACAGAACTATAAAGGTAAACAAGCAGCAGATGTTCAGAGCAGGTTATGAACAGAGACCTGTCCAAAGAGCCAGAACCTGAACAGATTCTGTGGTGTGCTGGGACCTGTTGTAGTTTAAAAGACCACGCCCACTTTAAGTGATGTCAGCAGTGGGTGTGGTCTCTTTACTGTGGATTAATAACTGATAGAAGTCATTGATGAATCACCAAGATGACCCGTTAAAACTGTCGGGTTAAACTGTAATTTCTACCTGAACAGGTCAGACACGTGATTCTGATTCACCTGATTCTGATTCACCTGATTCTGATTCACCAGATTCTGATTCTCGTGATTCTGATTCACCTGATTCTGATTCACGTGATTCTGAATCACCTGATTCTGATTCACCTGATTCTGATTCACCTGATTCTGAATCACCTGATTCTGATTCACCTGATTCTGAATCACCTGATTCTGATTCACGTGATTCTGATTCACCTGATTCTGAATCACCTGATTCTGATTCACCTGATTCTGATTCATGTGATTCTGATTCACCTGATTCTGATTCACCTGATTCTGATTCATGTGATTCTGATTCACCTGATTCTGATTCACCTGATTCTGATTCATGTGATTCTGATTCACCTGATTCTGATTCATGTGATTCTGATTCACCTGATTCTGATTCACGTGATTCTGATTCACCTGATTCTGATTCACGTGATTCTGATTCACGTGATTCTGATTCACGTGATTCTGATTCACGTGATTCTGAATCACCTGATTCTGATTCACGTGATTCTGATTCACCTGATTCTGATTCACCTGATTCTGATTCACCTGATTCACCAGATTCTGATTCTCGTGATTCTGAATCACCTGATTCTGATTCACGTGATTCTGATTCACCTGATTCTGATTCACCTGATTCTGATTCACCTGATTCACCTGATTCTGATTCTCGTGATTCTGATTCACCTGATTCTGATTCATGTGATTCTGATTCACCTGATTCTGATTCACGTGATTCTGATTCACCTGATTATGATTCACGTGATTCTGAATCACCTGATTCTGATTCTCGTGATTCTGATTCACCTGATTCTGATTCACGTGATTCTGATTCACCTGATTCTGATTCATGTGATTCTGATTCACCTGATTCTGATTCACGTGATTCTGATTCACCTGATTCTGATTCACGTGATTCTGATTCACGTGATTCTGATTCACCTGATTCTGATTCACCTGATTCTGATTCACGTGATTCTGATTCACCTGATTCTGATTCACGTGATTCTGAATCACCTGATTCTGATTCACGTGATTCTGAATCACCTGATTCTGATTCACGTGATTCTGAATCACCTGATTCTGATTCACCTGATTCTGATTCACCTGATTATGATTCACGTGATTATTAATCACGTGATTCTGATTCACGTGATTCTGATTCACGTGAATCTGATTCACCTGATTCTGAATCACCTGATTCTGATTCACCTGATTCTGATTCACCTGATTCTGATTCATGTGAATCTGATTCACCTGATTCTGATTCACCTGATTCTGATTCACCTGATTCTAATTCACCTGATTCTGATTCACCTGATTCTGAATCACCTGATTCTGATTCACCTGATTCTGAATCACCTGATTCTGATTCACCTGATTCTGATTCACCTGATTCTGATTCACCTGATTCTGAATAATTTGAGCTACCTGAGCAGGACTTCCTGTGCTGTGAGCAGCGAATCAGGCGGCTCTCTGACATCATGTGACGTATAGCAGGCAGGAATGCTGATCGTTTACTCATCAGGTGGAACCTGAATCATCGTCTGTCTTTTGAGATGAATGTGTTGAAGTTAGAAAGTGTTTTTGATGGAATCAGATTTATTAACCCTTTAAATCCTGAAATATGAACTAATAGTCCTTTTAAAATCTACTTTTTAAAACAATTTATTGGATAATATAAATAATAGCCCATCATCACTGTTAGGGTAAAACCTTGTATCTCCACTTTTCATCACTTTGATGTTTTTACATAAATCATCTCTATTGGTAGTTTTGTCGTCTATAACACGTAACATGGATGTTTTATGGATGAAACTCCAAAGAAAAGTGTGAAGAAGATCTGGTGAAGATCAGGGTTTGTTGTTGGTTAGTTTTGGAGTAACAAGTGTTTTTCCTGACAGTTTTGATCTAAATATTTTCTATATTTTATTATGTAACTAAATAAGAATTTAGCAGCAATAAGGAAATAAAGCTGCCCCTTTCCAGCTGTCCACCAGGGGCAGCAGACATGTAGAGGACTGGATCTGGCAGGTGTTTGATGAAAGTACTAATCCTAATGATGTGTTTGATGTAAATGTATACTGTTAGTAGATTTAAAGCACATCAGCAGCCATCCAGTGTTGGGTTCTGACCTCCTGACCTGGATCACAGGAAGTCCTTCCTTCAGCCTGACTGCAGCTCATGAAGAATAGAATGACTGAAAGTCTTTTTGTGTAATAAATATAAATCTAGCTTTAAGTTTAGAAAGCCACAGCACTTTGAGGAGTTTTCGTCCATCCTGTCCAGCCTTCTGACCTGCTGGAGGACACGTGACCTCCTGAGGTGACGTTTTACTGCAGACCGTCTTTATTCAGTGGGTTTTCTACCTGGAACTAGAAGTGATGAGCTTGAGTCTGGACTCTAGATGAACCATTCACCTGGATGAAGATGGATGAAGGCAAAGCGTTGACCTTTTAGTGAGCTCTTGTTTGTCCCGTTGACATGATGTGGTGTTAATGTTGTTAGATGTAGAGATGTCTGTATCTGCGATCACTTGCACACATGGAGCTGGTTATCTGTCAACACTTGGCTGTGATGGTGTTGTTATGATGCACTTTAATGCTGCTGCAGATGTTTCACTCCTCGTTTTTAAGAAGTCCAGCTGTTTCTATGTGAGGCAGCAACATTTAACCAGCTCTGGTTTTAAAATGATGTCTTTAAGATATGGTTGCTATCAGGCTAAAACCTCCTACCTTTCACCATTATGTTTCTCCATTAGAGCAGCTCTAATGGTCGTCGTCTATTAGCGACTTGATGGATGACTTCACAAAGAATAAAGCATGAAAAGACCACCAGGATTTATTCTTCCTAAAAGAAACACGTTTTTAAAAAAATTCCCTGAAAAGTTGCACTTTTGTAGCTAGGAGGTTTTTGGCTGAGAGCCACGATACGTGACTGAACTAAGACTACGCACCAGGCAGGTCATAGTTTTATTGTATTAATTCCATATTTAATAAAACCAAACTGAAAAATGTTGAAAGTAAATTGTCGTTGATGCAGAGACGTGTCCGTTGGAATGAAAAGTTATTTTTAATGTCACCATTTACAGGTCAGCAGGGTCATTCTGAGGTAGCTTTTATCAAACCAAAGCTCGGAGTGGGCGGAGTCTTTAGAAACAGGAAGTAGTCGTCTGACTGGAGCTGTGCTCATTGCTAGTCAGATGCAGATTGGTGACAAAATAGCAGCTAATTTTCAGTTATTTACACTTTTTACCTCTAAAGAGTCAATAACACTACCTGTTAGCTAACCTCAATACGTGTGTGTGTGTGTGTGTGTGTGTGTGCTTTTTATGGGGGTGGGATGGGAATGTGGTTTATGTGGGGTCATTTTAACTTGTTAAGCACCTTGAGTTACAGTTTTTTTCTGTATGAAAGGCGCTTTATAAATAAAGATTATTATTATTATTACTCAAGCCCTTAAAGCGACAGTTACCTCAATAAGTAAATATGAAACATATTGATTTTAACCTTTTAGCGAAGTAAAATATGAAATAATACTGAAGCTGGATCAAACATTCATAATACCGTGGAAGAAAATGCATTAATCATATTAAAACATTTCTGAACAGTTTAATTAAAGTGTCATTTTAGGAAGAGACACAGAGAGTCTTTACGTTTATTATTATAATTAAAGAGTCCTGTGGAGTCTTCTGACACGACCGAACCCTTGGAGGAATGTTGGTTCAGGTTCAAACATAATAAAGAGTCATTATTATCCAAGTTAATGGGAAAAAGATGGATTATTGTTTGTGATGGTCACAGGGGTCAGAGGTTATAGCGTATTTGATAATGCTACACTAGGCTCTTGTTAAACTGGGGCCTGAACTTTTGTTTAATGTAGGTCAAAACGTTGGTCTAGCGTTAATCAGACATGAATCCAATCTGGGTCCAAGCTTTGGTCAAACATGTTGAACAAGTCCGCTTCCTGTTGTGTTGATTTGCATGTCCAGCACTTCCTCCTCTGCTGTATTTCTGGTACATCCTCTTTGTGTACTGGACCTTGAACACGCTCATGTATGCTTGCAACACACGCAGCAGACTGTTGATGGTAGACACCACTCCTCCCCCACAGCTTTTAGCCACTTCTCTGATTTGACTTTGACTGTTAAACCCATTCTGATCCAGGAGCTTCAGGGCAGCTTTCCTTTATCAGTTTCTCTGTTTTCCTCAATGAAGTGGGTGAAAAGATGACAGGTTAAAGAAAAGGAAGAACGTGTCCAAAATATGGACTAAATCTCCCAGAAGAAGGAGCATGAACTCAGACTGAAACAGAGACGAGTCTTTTCTGTGTTTTCTCTGAGGCAGCAGGTTGATGGGACTCCACAGGAAGCTCCTGCTGGAACAGCCCTCTGTCATGTCAGATGATATGGTTAAACACAAACATCAGGATGGTTCTGAGTTCTGAGCAGCGTTAAAAACACTGAGTTTCTACCTGGGTATCTGAGCCCAGAGAGGAAAATGATTAAGAATGAATGAGGAGGAGGAGGAGGATGAAGGTATCAGACACTCGTCTCTGTTTCCACTGCTGCTCATTAATCAGCAGGTTCTGAGGGGATCGAGTCAGAAGTTCTGAAACGTCTCTAAACCAGTTTCAGTGTCATCAGAGTTCAGCTGGTAAAGGAAAACACTCAGAGAAATTCTTAAACTTCAACCACCATTTATTCTCTTTTCTTTTAAAAAAATGTGTAATGAGTTTCAGTTCTTTTTTAAAATATTTGTACTTTTCTCAAAACCATTTCAAACTCATAACTTTTTTGTACTTCCTTTTTTGGTCAAAGTTTCTGGTTCAGGATGCAAATCTGAACTTAGAGTCAGGCGTGTCCATTGTCTACTAACGGCACCAAACCACGTCCCTCAGAGTGAAGGACACTGAGGTAAGAAAGGAGAACTCCGTCAGGAGGTCTGAGGGCCCCTGAGGTTCACATCTCAGCAAGTCTAACTCACATAGGGTTCACGTCTCAGCACGTTTAACTCACATAGGGTTCATGTCTCAGCACGTTTAACTCACATAGGGTTCATGTCTCAGCACGTTTAACTCACATAGGGTTCACGTCTCAGCACGTTTAACTCACATAGGGTTCACGTCTCAACACGTCTAACTCACATAGGGTTCACGTCTCAACACATCTAACTCACATAGGGTTCACGTCTCAACACGTCTAACTCACATAGGGTTCACGTCTCAGCACGTCTAACTCACATAGGGTTCACGTCTCAGCACGTCTAACTCACATAGGGTTCACGTCTCAGCACGTCTAACTCACATAGGGTTCACGTCTCAGCACGTCTAACTCACATAGGGTTCACGTCTCAGCACGTCTAACTCACATAGGGTTCACGTCTCAGCACGT
>SSNR01000601.1:224814-236086 GCA_006937965.1 Callopanchax toddi
CGATTCACAGGACCTGTTCCTGAAGTGGCACGCCATATTACGCCATAGAACGCTGCTTGCAAAGTTATAGTAAAATTGCTTGACAGTCACAACATCAGGCTGGAAGTGAGAACAGGAAGCTGGAAGTGATCAGAGCTGCCGTCATGTGCTGTGGGACTCTTTCATTCCTTCAAAATGGGTCAGTCAGCTGTTTATTATAATAGTTCAAAGCTATCCATACTGTAAACAAGTGACAACACATGTTCTGCGTTGTAATGTCTGTGTCATAAAGTACTCCACAATGTAGTGACACATGCATCTCAGCTGCACCATGGCACAATAATAGAACTGGTGCGCATCTTTAGCGCCGTGGCGTGGACTGGCGTTTCTGGGACGCGCTATGGCGGTCTATGTGTGAGTGATCTGATGGACTATAATGGTTTTTAATCAGAACAACGGCGCGACGTGGCGCAGCGCTGATGTCTCCAGTGTGTTTCAGCCTTTAGGGCAGGGGTGTCAAACTCCTTTTCACCGAGGGCCACATCAGCATAATGGCTGGCCTCAAAGGGCCAGATAACTTCAAAATGTAGCCAAATTAAATGTAAAATAAATGTAACAACTCCTTAACGTTACATAACTCTGAATTTATTACTTATACAAGACAAAACATTACAAATGCATGAAAAGTAGGTTTGCTTGTTGCTCTGTTAGAACATAAATCCTTTTGATTTGTCAGGTTATGAAACCCACTGAACTCCATCAATCAAGGATCAAACTATTCAAGTGAATTAAAAATACATCAAAGTTATAATAACTTTGATCAAAACATCTGTTATAGTTAGGGGTGCACACAATCTGTCATCACATGTCCTCAAGGGAGAACCTGGTTCTGGTGTTTGGTCCGCACATGGGGGGGGATTGAAGATGATGATTTGCTGTTGGCTCAACACTTTTCTGCTTAATGCTCAATAAATTCAAATAACCTTTAACTCATGAGGTCAATCTGATGCTTAAATAAAACATAAACATATTTAAACCAATTCAATATTGAAAAGCCTTCTACTAGTCACCTCTCCGGTCTGACAGAGCGATGACCCGTTTCTCCCTCACTGCAGTCAGACAGCTGCAGCAGGTGAGGAGGCGTGACGATCAAGGTGTTCTGATTGTTTCTGACTGAGCACCGTTAATATTAATGTTCATTAGCTCGTATAAAAGTCCAACACAACACGTTATCTTAGGCAGAAACTGGTTAATCTGGTTTGCCATCAGGGAAGAGGATGATCAGCTGACGGAGGGACGGAGGATCAGCAGCTCCCCGCGCGCGCACGCATCATGGATCAACAATCGACCAGTGATCTTTTGTTCTGGTCAACTAAAATGACTGATTCTGACAGAGAGAACTGGATATGTGATGACAAAATGAACGTCTTTCTCAGAGGGGAATTATTTATCAGCAGCATGAGAGCGCGAGCTGTCGGGTCCGGGAGGAGTTAGTAAAGCGCGCGAGCGCAGCCAGCTGGACTGCAAACCGTGTCCCGAACCACAGAGGTGATCTGTTCTGATCACGGATCGATTGTGACCCGTTGTACCCCTACTGGGCATGTGTGAACTGCGTGCGTGGGTCGGACGTACTGTGATTGTGTGTGTTAAAGCGCGCGCCGAGCTGTGCGTAATGGCGCACTGGAGATGCTGTGTGTGTGTGTCGGAGGTCCTACCGTGTGTGTCTCCTAGCTTCAGAGGTCATGTGATCACTCATTCACTGAGCTGCAACAGGATGTGAAGCTGTCAGATCGAGGGTCTCCCATCAGGACCGCACAGCGCTGGTCCGCAAAGGCGCGTTCGAAATCCGGTTCTCATGAGGACCAGCGTACTGCTTGTGTGCACCCTGCCCTGTAGTGGCGGTAAGCCGTCAAGTCGCGGGTAACACAATTGACATGCATTGTGGGAAATGTAGTTTTTGGTCAAAGTACACTTTTTACCTATTTATTTCTGAATACTCAGACCTTTTAAGCTCTCGCGGGCCACATTAAATGACGTGGCGGGCCACATTTGGCCCGCGGGCCTTGTGTTTGACACATATGCTTTAGGGTTTCTTATGTGAAAAACACAGAGCCTGGTCAAAGAACTGGACCCGAATAAGACACACCAACACGAATCTATTAAGTATTAAAGCTGCACTTGCTCCGTAGGTTGGTAAACATAAAGCTGTGAGCACTAATCAACTCTTCACACTAGGGGGGTGTGATGTAGAGGTCAAAAAGTCATGCAGATGTCAAAGGTCATTGTTCTGGACAAACCACTAACCCACAGGACCTAAAGACCCAGAACTAACCAGTCCTCAGAACCATCATCAAAACCTCCAAGCTCCTTCTCCGCACCTGGGCGGCAGACATAACAAGACAACCCCCCTTTTGATTTCTCTTCTCTCAAAACTGACTTTAAATAAGTGCAGGAGACATGTCCCCCCTGAGCTCAGTGGGGAGCGGGATAAGCCTGATTTATACTTCTCCATCTGCGTCGTTACGGAGACACGCAACGCCATTATGCGTCGACGCAAGCTCTCTACGACATGCTCGCAGAGGCTGACGGAGACAGGCCCAAAATTCTAACTATGCGTCGAAAGCGACGGACAACGCATGCCTGTGATTGGTCGGCTCAACACCCCGTGATCATATCCGGCTTCATGCCGCTATCAACAGAGTAGTAATAGTAGAATCTCGCGGAAGCAGATATGGATCAGCTCGAGAACCGTCTGGCAGACGAAGTACGAACATTTATATCATCCATCAGTGTCCCTAAAGGGTTAAACAAGAGCTACAGATTCGCTCGTCGTCTGCCTCGTCCTCACTGAACGGACGGACATTCAACAGACGCCGCTGTCTCCTCACTTCTGTTTAATTCTTTTTAACAACATTGTTTGTTCCTCGAGATCAATCTGTTCAAACTCAATCAAAATTTGCTCTCTGTCGGCCATTACTGAGCTGAAATAAACAAAGGCTGTGTTCGAAATGTTCACTCGTTCACTCACTCACTCACTCACTACATTTCCTTCCCTACATAGTCCCCTATATATGGGTTAGGGCACTGCCCCGTGTTCGGCGTTACGAACACCACTCAAAAGCAGCAGCGTCATCAATTCGCGCCGGACCCCGAGAGACGTGTCGCACAAACAAAGGCAGGAATCACGTCAAAAGCAGCTGGTGATGAAAACAGCAACTTGTTTCTTCTTTCTTTCAGCTGAAACGAAGTTGGAAAATTATTTTTTCATTTCGGATTTGAAATAAACCCCGTTATTTACCCGTTGCTATTTTGTTAGCATGTTTTCCCCCAATACAAGCGCTGACTCTGTTGCAAGAACTTTAATCAAGGCTGGATTAATATATAATAATATAATATAATATAATATAATAATGACAACTGTCAGCTCACATGCACTTTTAAAATGTAGCTACAGTATGTAGCATCTTCAGTATGAATATTTTTCAAAGTTTGAAGTTATAATATGACTGTGGCAGTTTCATAAATATTATTTTCTCTGTATTCTCGTCCTGAGACAGAGGGGAAGAGCTACTTATAGGTTGAGACGTGAGAAACAGTTCTCACCAGACAGTCTCACAAGTGAACACACACACATATGGAAAATATTACGGTAGCTACTAATTGACATTTTACCAAATGTCACCATAATATACACACATTTAATGTGTGTAATATATATATACATGTGTGTACAGACACGCACACACATATGTCTGTGTACACACACACACATAAATGTGTGTCAATTAGTAGCTATAGTAATATTAAACCATGTTCACATTTGATTAAGAACTTGTACATTTTAATTATTTTTTACCATTTCAAAGTATTAACTGTCAGAAAAAATATGTTTTTCATTCTAATTAGGATCCTAGATGTCAAAACACCATTTTAATCAAATGTTTTAAACAATAACAGTTCATAAATATTAATAAAGCAAAGAAATGACACAGAAGAGAAGTTATTTTTATTTTTACCAGACGTTCTCTTACAGAGCAGAGCTTCAGTGAGGTATCCTGAACTCTAAATGAACACACGTCACTCCTCACAATGTTTTTAATGGATTCACTGACATGAAGCCTGACTACAGACCAGACAGACCAACCCTGAACAAGGTGTTTGCCATGCTGAGAGCTGAGCACCATGGGAGCTCTGGCTGGGGACTTGAGCTTCAGCTACTAGTGTTCTAACAGGTTGATTCTCCTACAGAGTTGTGTCACGAGCTTTTGACATCCCACGAACTGAGCATGACATTCACAGGATGTAAATAAAATCATAAAGCTGGTGGAGAAAATAATTTAACTCCCCCAGACAGATGAGTTGGATGTTATAAGTGATGAATTAGAACAACTCACTGGGTCACAAGACGCAGCCTGCTGTTTAAACAGAAAGATGTTTTTAGTTCACCTCCAGGCGGTCTGTGATCAACAGGATGGTCCGGTGACATTTTGTTTGGGTATTCTGAGTTGATACACGATGCTCAAGTGTTTTTAATCCCATCAACCTTCAAAAGGCTTTAACTGTTACATTGATACATCCTCCTTGGAGATGATGGTTCCCTGCTCCCCTGTTGTCAACACACCTTACCAGGAACCTGTGGTCATCTAAGAAGATTCAACTTCCACCATGCCAAGGCCTGTTCAGTTATCCAACCAGGATCAATGAAGACGAGGTGGAGGGCTTTATCTTTAAGGCGCTGGAGGAAACACCAGTTTTTGTCCCCAAGGTGGTGGCATGTTGTGTAAGTCTGCACATTATTGCAGTGGATTCAGGTGATCTGCTTGATCCATCAGATCAGCCTTCAGGAGATGAAAACCATCCAGATGTTCAGCAGCAGTCAGATCCAGTGAGGAGCTGGTGGCTCCACTGGAACACCTTTAAAAACAAGACATCCATCAAACTGAGCTTCACCTGCAGACAGAGACTGACCCACTTTATTTACCTTTAATTCATCTAAAACAAGTCAAAGTTGGTCAGTGTTTCTATGTTTTGTAATTTAACTGTTTTCCATAAACACGTTCATATGAACTGTAGCTGCTTTAGAAGAGAATCAAACTAGTTTGGTTAGACTGACCTCCCTAAACCCTCTATGTTAGTAAAATCACTTTGTTGGGTTTCGATGACATTTTGTAACGATATAAATGTACATTTTGATTTGTGAAGTTGAAAGAAATTTATAATTGACTTTAGCTCTAAGATATTAAACGTTACTTCAAACTGCTTATTGTGAATTCTACATTTAAGGTCATACATATTTCAATTCATTAAAAAAATCAATAGCAAAAACAAACAAATCAGAACAGTAAACGTTAAAAACTATTTCACCCTTTATAATTTGTCAGCTAGTTTTTCCAGATTGGAAATAATTATCCCCTCTGTTCAGCTTCACTCTTTCACTAAATGACAGCAAAGCAAAGTGCTCAGTACGTCACTGTGGTGCAGTGTTTTACCTTCTATCATTTCTTTAGGTTTTCCTTTTTTTGCCCTGGCAGGTGTGACCAGTCTCCAGGGCCAGCTGCTTCAGAATAAACCTACAATCAGAAAACTTTATAATTAATATCAAATCAAAGAGTTCACATCACATTTTAGATTCAGTTTAAACAGAACTCTTACATCACCCAGACTGTGAGGTCTTTCTGCAGCCAGAGAAGAGCCTTGTGCTGACCTCTCATCCTGATCAGGTTCTTAGCAGAACCTAGAATGAAGGATATTATTTATTACTGGGGATCATTAAAACATTTACTTCACGCTGGTTCCTGGCCAAATGTCTCCTTGTCTTTTAACATTTTCAGAAATAAGATTAAAGATGTAATCGGACTGTACTCTAAACATATCTTGACCATGTTTATGGTTGTTTTGATTTTCTACTGACGGAAATAACAGACCAATCGTTCAGATAAAACGCTGACATTATGATCACATGATCTATATAACAATTACTACCAACACAACGGGGTCTGAACTTTAGAATGTTAAATAATCACTGCTGTATAAAGGTCGTTTTTGCAGATATAATGCTAACAAGTTGTAAGCTTTATGTTTGAGTTAGCATGCTAACGGTAGCATATTACGGTGAATAGGTAAAACGGCTTCCTTCTACGATGTATTTAGAAACCCATTTATTCACGTACAGATCCATTAAACCAATAAAACAGCATGGTTAAACTTTAAATAGATGAATAAATTACTTACAAGTTTATCCGCTGCTCTCGACGTGCATCCTTCTAACGTTTACGTCCTGACCCGCAAAGCATTATGGTCTATATCTACCGATTGAGTGACCATCTGATGTACACTACTTTTTTCGTACCACGTGACATGTTTCTAGGGCCCCATATAGGGGGCGAAAAAATGTAGTGAACGTTTCGAACAGACTACAAAATGGCTGACTCACTATATAGTGCCCTATATAGGGAACGAGTGGACATTTCGAACACAGCCAAACTTTGGTCGACCGGAGGCATTACTGCAGAAAAGTTATGCGCCTTCTGCTGTCCTGGTGGAGAATTGCTTCACAACACTGAAGGAGAAGTAAAGATCTAAAACGTCTCCGTCAATACGTGTGCGTCTGAGCGCAAACGTGCTGTCAGAGACGTATAAATCAGGCTTTAACCCTAACACACACACAGAAGCAGCAGACTACATGCAGAAACGGTAAAGAGATTAAACATGCAATTAACGCGATTAAAAACAATGGGTTCATTATAGCTGTAATCAATGTGCTAACTTGACACACCTAGTTCAAACGGCTGGTTTCTAAATCTTTCCCCTGCTGACGTCAAGAAGGGACAAGACCACTCCTATCTAGAGGACAGAGCCAATCAGAGCACCTTGTCTACCTTCCTGAAGTCCAGCATGACTTCCTTGGTCTTTTCCATGTTGAGAATGAGGTGGTTGTCCTCTCCAAAGACACGTACATAGTCTACCCTGGTCCTGTGGTGACTCGTCCCCTCCTTCAATAAGACCCAGGATGGTGGTGCTGTCCTGTTTGAGGACGCAGTCTCGGGTGTAGAGGGTGAATTGGACAACAGCCCTGTGTGGATCCTGTGCTGACACCCCTTCCCCTGTTCTCACCACCTTTCCGTTAAGGAGTCCAGGATCCACTTACAGGTGGGTTTGGGACTCCGAGGGCCAGCAGCTTCTCAATCAGCCGACATGGGCGGATCGTCTTGAATGCCGAGCTGTAATCCAGGAAAAGCATCGGAGCGTATGTAGTGCAAGTCGTGTGCTGTGTGTGGATTTTTTTCACCCTTCATTAAAAAACGACTCTGGTTCTGGTCTGACTCGGGTCCAGTCAGAGCTGGACTGGGACTGAAAAACGTCCCTGGTATTTAAGGTCGTGGCAGCCCAGCGTGATCTTACTGGTGATGTTTGGTTTCTGTCGGGGGGGTTTGAGGGCTGTTAGCCGTGTCAAGCTAACGTATGTCACCTGTCACTCTCAGCTCCGTAGAGGGAAACGAGCCGCTCAGATCACAGGCTGGGCGAACGCGGTCCGGACCGCCCGGTCCAAAACCACCAGCAGAGACAGAAATGAATCCACACTGCAGACATGCTGCTCTTACCCGTTTATCGCTGCTCTATTTGCTCACCACATCACACGTTTCGCTGTGTTGTTTATGTGATTTAGGCGTTTGGTCCGAAACCCGAAAATGCACTTTTGGGTCATTTTCGGCTGAAAATTTATGGTGCATCCCTAATTTTCATTGTTTTGTAGAAATTAGTTTCACTTTTACATTTAAGGAAGTTTTGCTATTTTTTGTCAAAGAAGTCAAATGATGTTACTCAGGAGGGATTTATAAACGTAATGAATTAACCCATTCACACACTGGTGGTGATAAACTACGTTGTAGCCACCAGGTCCCTCTGACCACCACCAGGTCCCTCTGACCACCACCAGGTCCCTCTGACCACCACCAGGTCCCTCTGACCACCACCAGGTCTCTCTGACCTCCACCAGGTCCCTCTGACCACCACCAGGTCTATCTGACCTCCACCAGGTCTCTCTGACCACCACCAGGTCCCTCTGACCACCACCAGGTCCATCTGACCACCACCAGGTCCATCTGACCACCACCAGGTCTATCTGACCTCCACCAGGTCTCTCTGACCACCACCAGTTCCCTCTGACCACCACCAGGTCTCTCTGACCTCCACCAGGTCCCTCTGACCACCACCAGGTCCCTCTGACCTCCACCAGGTCCCTCTGACCTCAACCAGTTCCCTCTGACCACCACCAGGTCTATCTCCACCAGGTCTCTCTGACCTCAACCAGTTCCCTCTGACCTCCACCAGGTCCCTCTGACCTCAACCAGTTCCCTCTGACCACCACCAGGTCTATCTCCACCAGGTCCCTCTGACCTCAACCAGTTCCCTCTGACCACCACCAGGTCTATCTCCACCAGGTCTCTCTGACCACCACCAGGTCTATCTCCACCAGGTCTCTCTGACCTCCACCAGATCCCTCTGACCACCACCAGGTCTATCTCCACCAGGTCTCTCTGACCACCACCAGGTCTCTCTGACCACCACCAGGTCTCTCTGACCACCACCAGGTCTCTCTGACCTCCACCAGGTCCCTCTGACCACCACCAGGTCCCTCTGACCACCACCAGGTCCCTCTGACCTCCACCAGGTCCCTCTGACCACCACCAGGTCCCTCTGACCTCCACCAGGTCCCTCTGACCTCCACCAGGTCCCTCTGACCTCCACCAGTAGGCAAGGTGGGTGAAGTGTCTTGCCCAAGGACACAACGACAATGTAACCCAGCAGGGTTAGGGGTTAGGGGTTAGGGATTGAGCCGGTGACCCTCTGGTTGCCAGACAGCCACTCTACCTACTGAGCTACACGCCGCCCCTTCAGGAAGCGTAGAGAGGGTTTTAGGTGGATGGAGATCAAGTGGAGCAGCTTACCCCAGCTGAGACAGGAAGTCCATCACTCTGCTCTCTTTGAGGTAATAGGTCACCACTCCACTGCCGGGGGACAGGCTGGTCTTTATGTACGGCTTCACACTCAAACCACACTCTATTGCCTTCTTTGCTAGCAGTCCTGAAATGAAAGAGGTTGATTAACATAATGACACTGAGCAAAGTTTGAAAGTTTATAAAAAGTAAATGACTCCACCTGCTCCGAGCATGACGGATGGGTTGCTGGTGTTGGTGCAGCTGGTGATGGCAGCGATGACCACCGAGCCGTGGCTCAACGCGTATTCCTTTCCACCAAAGTGGAAGGGGACCGCAGTGGTGTGGCGTTCAGGGGCCACCTGGAAACCCTTAAATCCTTGCTGAGATCACAGACAAAAAACTACATGTAAGAACTGGCCACACATACTACAGCTGGCCCAGTGGCATGCATCTTTAAGATTTCCATACAAAATAATAGTCCTGATATTTGGGAAAAAACCTTTTGTTCTCCTCTATTGAAAGGAGGAGATACTACTGCTCTCAGTAAGGACTGACCAATTTCCAAACTCAGCATTTTAGCCACGGTTTATAAAAGAATGATCAGGTTAACCTGAGATTCTAGGAATAAAACATGACAATGTTTTAAATCAAATCCAAATCCTTTATTAGTCTCAGAGGGAAATGAGACGTTCCAGAGCTCCTGGTAGTTCCTGGTGTAGTCGTTGTGGTCTGATCCAGCTGTGGACAGAGGCAGAACCACAAACACAACAAGAAGACGACGTCCTCTCAACACAAGACGTCTTTAGAACGATAAGCCAGGAGTAATCTAATCAGGATCAATTAGGTGTCTGAAGGTTAATGACCAGAGCAGAAGAGACCAAAATGTGAAAACTGAAGGAAAAATAAGAGTTCAACCAGCCATCGGACACGCTGTATCGGAACTCGTTAGCTGAAACTGATCAGAGGGTCAGCGGTTCAATCCCCAGCCCAACGTGGAGAAATCATTTTCTCAACGGGACAATAAAGGGTTAAACTAAACGAACACATCCTGTTACTAAACAGTTTGTTGTTTAAATTCATCTCCAGTGGATTTTTAGGGAGAGGTTTGTCATCTAGACCTGGATCTGCAGTAGTTCCAACTGAAGCTGGGATGGACAAAACCTACAGACCAGAGGACACGGGGACAGAACCGGAGACAGTCAGAGACCATGACTGGTTTAACCAACAGGACATAACCTGGTCTACAGCTGGACTCGAGTCCTGGACCGACTTCACTGACTGACTCTAATAAAAGGAGGTGGATGTAGAGGACACCCTGGAGCACAGGTCTAGATGTGAACAGGTCTGGGACCAGCAGACACACAGAAAACCAACAGACGGTCTTAAACCAGCTGGTCTGGGCTCAGTCTGACCTCACTGTATGGCACCAAATGGTTTTAGGGTTGAAGGGTTTAAAGCTTGATGTCATAAGATGTGCACAGAGCGCCCTCTGCTGGTTGTAACCAGTAAGGACATTTCCTGTGATTCTCTCAGATTTAAAAAGACAAAAACTTCAGAAAAAAAATAAAATACTTGAAGTTCAACTGGCATTTACTTGAGTACATGATTTTTGAAAACTTTGTTAATAGTCAGTTCTGACTGGTCAGTTCAACAACCACACATCTTTTAACAACTATGGAAGAACAAGAGAGAGATGATGTATGGAAGTGAGCAGAACCACTCTTTAGCTCACAGCTAGGTGGAGCTGTGGGGTTCTCCAGGTCTCAGCAGGAGGGAGGATCCAGGACAGAGAAGCACCTTACAGGTACAAGATTAAACATTTTGTTTAATTTGTTCAGAAATAATCCTCATGGAGGAATGAGACCTGAGAGAGAACAACTTTCTATGGATCTTCTAAAGCAAACAGAAGGGAAGAGAAGCTCTTTAGCTTCAGCTGATACGGTTTCACGTCATGCTAACAGTAAATAATGATCAGATCACTGCTGGATCGTCAGCAATTTATAACAAAGTCATAAACCAAAGGTTTCCTCCATCAGCAATCAAACAAAAATTAGAAAGACTATGGATGAAACCAAGTCTGTGATGGACAGGAAGGATCTTCTAGTGGTCTGTGATGGACAGGAAGGATCTTCTAGAGGTCTGTGATGGACAGGAAGGATCTTCTAGTGGTCTGTGATGGACAGGAAGGATCTTCTAGAGGTCTGTGATGGACAGGAAGGACCTTCTAGAGGTCTGTGATGGACAATAAGGACCTTCTAGTGGTCTGTGATGGACAGGAAGGACCTTCTAGTGGTCTGTGATGGACAGGAAGGATCTTCTAGTGGTCTGTGATGGACAGGAAGGATCTTCTAGTG
>SSNR01000602.1:15720-33220 GCA_006937965.1 Callopanchax toddi
CGGACAGAGCAGGGCGGACAGACCAGGACGGACAGACCAGGACGGACAGAGCAGGGCGGACAGACCAGGACGGACAGACCAGGATGGACAGACCAGGACGGACAGACCAGGACGGACAGAGCAGGGCGGACAGACCAGGACGGACAGACCAGGACGGACAGACCAAGACGGACAGAGCAGGACGGACAGACCAGGGCGGACAGACCAGGACGAACAGAGCAGGACGGACAGACCAGGACGGACAGAGCAGGACGGACAGACCAGGACGGACAGAGCAGGACGGACAGACCAGGACGGACAGAGCAGGGTGGACAGACCAGGACGGACAGACCAGGACGGACAGACCAGAGCGGACAGACCAGGGCGGACAGACCAGGACGGACAGAGCAGGACGGACAGACCAAGACGGACAGAGCAGGACGGACAGACCAGGGCGGACAGACCAGGACGGACAGACCAGGACGGACAGAGCAGGACGGACAGACCAGGGCGGACAGACCAGGGCGGACAGACCAGGACGGACAGAGCAGGACGGACAGAGCAGGGCGGACAGACCAGGGCGGACAGACCAGGACGGACAGACCAGGACGGACAGACCAGGGCGGACAGACCAGGACGGACAGACCAGGACGGACAGACCAGGACGGACAGACCAGGGCGGACAGAGCAGGACGGACAGACCAAGACGGACAGAGCAGGACGGACAGACCAGGACGGACAGACCAGGACGGACAGAGCAGGGCGGACAGACCAGGACGGACAGACCAGGACGGACAGACCAGGACGGACAGGACGGACAGACCAGAGCGGACAGACCAGGGCGGACAGACCAGGACGGACAGACCAGAGCGGACAGAGCAGGACGGACAGACCAGGACGGACAGAGCAGGACGGACAGACCAGGACGGACAGAGCAGGGCGGACAGACCAGGACGGACAGACCAGGGCGGACAGAGCAGGACGGACAGACCAGAGCGGACAGACCAGGACGGACAGACCAGGACGGACAGACCAGGACGGACAGAGCAGGGCGGACAGACCAAGACGGACAGAGCAGGGCGGACAGACCAGGGCGGACAGACCAGGACGGACAGACCAGGACGGAAAGACCAGGACGGACAGACCAGGAAGGACAGACCAGGACGGACAGAGCAGGACGGACAGAGCAGGGCGGACAGACCAGGGCGGACAGAGCAGGACGGACAGAGCATGGCGGACAGAGCAGGGCGGACAGACCAGGACGGACAGACCAGGACGGACAGAGCAGGACGGACAGACCAGGACGGACAGACCAGGACGGACAGAGCAGGACGGACAGAGCAGGGCGGACAGACCAGGACGGACAGACCAAGACGGACAGAGCAGGATGGACAGACCAAGACGGACAGACCAGGACGGACAGACCAGGACGGACAGAGCAGGACGGACAGACCAGGGCGGACAGACCAGGACGGACAGACCAGGACGGACAGACCAGGACGGACAGACCAAGACGGACAGAGCAGGACGGACAGACCAGGGCGGACAGAGCAGGACGGACAGACCAGGACGGACAGAGCAGGGTGGACAGAGCAGGACGGACAGACCAGGACGGACAGACCAGGACGGACAGAGCAGGACGGACAGACCAGGACGGACAGACCAGAGCGGACAGACCAGGACGGACAGACCAGGACAGACAGACCAAGACGGACAGAGCAGTACGGACAGACCAGGGCGGACAGACCAAGACGGACAGAGCAGGACGGACAGAGCAGGACGGACAGACCAGAGCGGACAGACCAGGACGGACAGACCAGAGCGGACAGACCAGGGCGGACAGAGCAGGACGGACAGACCAGGACGGACAGAGCAGGACGGACAGACCAGGACGGACAGAGCAGGGTGGACAGACCAGGACGGACAGACCAAGACGGACAGAGCAGGACGGACAGAGCAGGGCGGACAGACCAGGACGGACAGACCAGGACGGACAGAGCAGGACGGACAGACCAGGGCGGACAGAGCAGGGCGGACAGACCAGGACGGACAGACCAGGACGGACAGAGCAGGGCGGACAGACCAGGGCGGACAGACCAGGACGGACAGACCAAGACGGACAGACCAGGACGGACAGACCAAGACGGACAGAGCAGGACGGACAGACCAGGGCGGACAGAGCAGGACGGACAGACCAGGGCGGACAGAGCAGGGCGGACAGACCAGGACGGACAGACCAGGACGGACAGAGCAGGACGGACAGACCAGGGCGGACAGACCAGGACGGACAGACCAAGACGGACAGAGCAGGATGGACAGACCAAGACGGACAGACCAGGACGGACAGACCAGGACGGACAGAGCAGGACGGACAGACCAGGACGGACAGACCAGGACGGACAGACCAGGACGGACAGAGCAGGACGGACAGAGCAGGGCGGACAGACCAGGACGGACAGACCAGGACGGACAGACCAGGACGGACAGAGCAGGACGGACAGAGCAGGGCGGACAGACCAGGACGGACAGACCAGGACGGACAGAGCAGGGCGGACAGACCAGGGAGGACAGACCAGGACGGACAGAGCAGGACGGACAGACCAGGGCGGACAGAGCAGGACGGACAGACCAGGGCGGACAGAGCAGGGCGGACAGACCAGGACGGACAGACCAGGATGGACAGACCAGGACGGACAGACCAGGACGGACAGACCAGGACGGACAGAGCAGGGCGGACAGAGCAGGGCGGACAGACCAGGACGGACAGACCAGGACGGACAGAGCAGGGCGGACAGACCAGGACGGACAGACCAGGACGGACAGAGCAGGACGGACAGACCAGGACGGACAGAGCAGGACGGACAGACCAAGACGGACAGACCAAGACGGACAGACCAGGACGGACAGACCAAGACGGACAGAGCAGGACGGACAGAGCAGGGCGGACAGACCAGGACGGACAGACCAGGGCGGACAGAGCAGGGCGGACAGACCAGGACGGACAGACCAAGACGGACAGACCAGGACGGACAGACCAGGACGGACAGACCAGAGCGGACAGACCAGGGCGGACAGACCAGGACGGACAGAGCAGGACGGACAGACCAGAGCGGACAGACCAGGACGGACAGACCAGGACGGACAGAGCAGGACGGACAGACCAGGACGGACAGAGCAGGACGGACAGACCAGGACGGACAGACCAGGGCGGACAGAGCAGGACGGACAGACCAAGACGGACAGAGCAGGACGGACAGACCAGGGCGGACAGAGCAGGACGGACAGACCAAGACGGACAGAGCAGGACGGACAGACCAGGACGGAAAGAGCAGGACGGACAGACCAGGACGGACAGACCAGAGCGGACAGACCAGGACGGACAGAGCAGGACGGACAGACCAGGACGGACAGACCAGGACGGACAGACCAGGGCGGACAGAGCAGGACGGACAGAGCAGGGCGGACAGACCAGGACGGACAGACCAGGACGGACAGAGCAGGGCGGACAGACCAGGACGGACAGACCAGGACGGACAGAGCAGGACGGACAGACCAGACGGACAGACCAGGACGGACAGACCAGAGCGGACAGACCAGGACGGACAGACCAGGACGGACAGACCAGGACGGACAGAGCAGGACGGACAGACCAGGACGGACAGAGCAGGACGGACAGAGCAGGACGGACAGAGCAGGGCGGACAGAGCAGGACGGACAGACCAGGGCGGACAGAGCAGGACGGACAGAGCAGGGAGGACAGACCAGGACGGACAGAGCAGGACGGACAGACCAGGACGGACAGACCAGGACGGACAGAGCAGGACGGACAGACCAGAGCGGACAGACCAGGGCGGACAGACCAGGACGGACAGACCAGGGCGGACAGACCAGGGCGGACAGAGCAGGGCGGACAGAGCAGGACGGACAGACCAGGACGGACAGACCAGGACGGACAGACCAGGACGGACAGAGCAGGACGGACAGACCAGGACGGACAGACCAGGACGGACAGACCAGGACGGACAGAGCAGGACGGACAGACCAGGACGGACAGAGCAGGACGGACAGAGCAGGGCGGACAGACCAGGACGGACAGACCAGGACGGACAGAGCAGGGCGGACAGACCAGGGCGGACAGACCAGGACGGACAGACCAGGACGGACAGAGCAGGACGGACAGACCAAGACGGACAGAGCAGGACGGACAGACCAGGACGGACAGACCTGGACGGACAGACCAAGACGGACAGACCAGGACGGACAGACCAAGACGGACAGAGCAGGACGGACAGACCAGGGCGGACAGAGCAGGACGGACAGACCAGGGCGGACAGAGCAGGGCGGACAGACCAGGACGGACAGACCAGGACGGACAGAGCAGGGCGGACAGACCAGGACGGACAGAGCAGGACGGACAGAGCAGGATGGACAGAACAGGACAGACAGACCAAGACGTACAGAGCAGGACGGACAGAGCAGGGCGGACAGACCAGGACGGACAGACCAAGACGGACAGAGCAGGATGGACAGACCAAGACGGACAGACCAGGACGGACAGACCAGGACGGACAGAGCAGGACGGACAGAGCAGGGCGGACAGACCAGGACGGACAGACCAGGACGGACAGAGCAGGACGGACAGAGCAGGACGGACAGAGCCGGGTGGACAGACCAGGACGGACAGAGCAGGAAGGACAGAGCAGGAAGGACAGACCAAGACGGACAGAGCAGGACGGACAGACCAGGGCGGACAGAGCAGGTCGGACAGAGCAGGGCGGACAGAGCAGGGCGGACAGACCAGGACGGACAGACCAGGACGGATAGAGCAGGGCGGACAGACCAGGACGGACAGAGCAGGATGGACAGACCAGGACGGACAGACCAGGACGGACAGACCAAGACGGACAGAGCAGGACGGACAGAGCAGGGCGGACAGACCAGGACGGACAGAGCAGGACGGACAGAGCAGGACGGACAGACCAGGACGGACAGACCAGGGCGGACAGAGCAGGACGGACAGACCAAGACGGACAGAGCAGGGCGGACAGACCAGGACGGACAGACCAGGACGGACAGAGCAGGGTGGACAGACCAGGACGGACAGACCAAGACGGACAGAGCAGGACGGACAGAGCAGGGCGGACAGACCAGGACGGACAGACCAGGGAGGACAGACCAGGGCGGACAGAGCAGGACGGACAGACCAGAGCGGACAGACCAGGGCGGACAGACCAGGACGGACAGACCAAGGCGGACAGAGCAGGACGGACAGACCAGGACGGACAGACCAAGACGGACAGAGCAGGACGGACAGAGCAGGGCGGACAGAGCAGGACGGACAGACCAGAGCGGACAGACCAGGACGGACAGACCAGGACGGACAGAGCAGGGCGGACAGACCAGGACGGACAGACCAGGACGGACAGAGCAGGGCGGACAGACCAGGACGGACAGAGCAGGACGGACAGAGCAGGATGGACAGAACAGGACAGACAGACCAAGACGGACAGAGCAGGACGGACAGAGCAGGGCGGACAGACCAGGACGGACAGACCAGGACGGACAGAGCAGGACGGACAGACCAAGACGGACAGACCAGGACGGACAGACCAGGACGGACAGAGCAGGACGGACAGAGCAGGGCGGACAGACCAGGACGGACAGACCAGGACGGACAGAGCAGGGCGGACAGACCAGGACGGACAGACCAGGACGGACAGAGCAGGGCGGACAGACCAGGACGGACAGAGCAGGACGGACAGAGCAGGACGGACAGACCAGGGCGGACAGAGCAGGACGGACAGACCAAGACGGACAGACCAGGACGGACAGACCAAGACGGACAGAGCAGGACGGACAGAGCAGGGCGGACAGACCAGGACGGACAGACCAGGACGGACAGAGCAGGGCGGACAGACCAGGACGGACAGACCAGGGAGGACAGACCAGGACGGACAGAGCAGGACGGACAGACCAGGGAGGACAGACCAGGACGGACAGAGCAGGACGGACAGACCAGAGCGGACAGACCAGGGCGGACAGACCAGGACGGACAGACCAAGACGGACAGAGCAGGACGGACAGACCAGGGCGGACAGAGCAGGACGGACAGACCAGGGCGGACAGAGCAGGGCGGACAGACCAAGACGGACAGAGGAGGACGGACAGACGAGGGCGGACAGACCAGGACGGACCGACCAGGACGGACAGACCAGGACGGACAGAGCAGGACGGACAGAGCAGGGCGGACAGACCAGGACGGACAGAGCAGGATGGACAGACCAGGACGGACAGACCAGGACGGACAGAGCAGGGCGGACAGAGCAGGACGGACAGACCAGGACGGACAGACCAGGACGGACAGACCAGGACGGACAGACCAGGGCGGACAGACCAGGACGGACAGACCAGGACGGACAGACCAGGGCGGACAGAGCAGGACGGACAGACCAGAGCGGACAGACCAGGGCGGACAGACCAGGACGGACAGACCAGGACGGACAGACCAAAACCGCTCCAGCTTGGCGGCTGATCTCCGTGCGTAGCGCGATCAGAAGCCCTGGCCTCAGCGTGTTCCCGTCCCTGACTAGAAGTACGGAGGACTGGTCACTGGCCAGGTTGATATTAACAGGACGGTAAGTTCGGTGTTGCTCTGCACCTCTTCAGCTTGGAGCAGCTGAGGAACAAACGCACTTTAGATGCGGCGCGCCATTTCCACTGGTTCCTACGAATGAATACATGAGCTTTGGGTACTGACTGGAAGAAGGGGATCGTGGATACAAGCAGCTGAAATGAGTTTCCCCAGACAGGGGGAGGAGCTCGGAGCTTCATGAGGGAGGGTTAGAACCTCTGCTCCTCCACGTCGAGAGGAGCAGTGGAGGAGGTTCAGGCGGCTGATAGGTGGCTGGGATGAGTGGGCGCTCTGGGATTTCCTACATGGGATGAAATTTGAAGAGGTGTTTTTTTTCTGATACGGCTCCCGTGGGCCCCTAGTGGGCGCGGGCCCCTGGGCCTGAGCCCACTAGGATGTGCCCATTGGATAATCCGGCCTTGTCAAAGGATCATCAGCTAGCAGAGCTACGCCACGCTGGGACAGTCCAGACTCTTCCCAGGTGTTGTTCTACGATGGAGGAACGACCGTCCAGGTAAGGCTTCGTGGCGCTGACGGACCAGTCCCCGCTCTGCTCGGTTTGATGGTATCAGCTCGCCCCCCCCACACGGTCCGGATGATTCTGGACCGGCTTCTCAGGAAGGTGGAAGTGACCGATCAGATGGGCGGCACCTTAAAACTGCACTCAGCAGGTTGGTAAACAAGCTAGGTTTAGCTAGCTGTTTTTCACAAAGACGTGTCAGAGCTCTCAGCCCTCCTGTAGGCCACGCCTCCTCTGACACGCCACCGCTCGTCGTCTCAGAAACAGTTCAGAGCCAAACTCCAGCTGTAGAAACGTTCCCCCAGGTTTCTCCTCTTTCTACGTCCAAACGTTTTTAGCTTCCTGCAGCTGAAAAGCTGTTTTTCTTTTTGGTCTTTTCTCCTAAAACTGAAGCGCTAACAGCTGTTTCTGTCCTTCTCTCACTTCCTGGATGTTCTGCTGAAAAATGCTCCAGCAGCATTAATGGAGGATCCAAGCAGTGAGGAAGTGAGGCGCTTCAGGAGACAGACAGACGGATTGTCCAATCGCAGCTTTCTGTCCGAAGCATCTGATTGGCTGAGGTTTTCAGAGAACTGCGAGGAAACCACCTGATTGATTTATATCAGGGTTTTAATCTCCACAATACATTTATAGCTATACGATGTTAGAACGTTGTTAAGAGGCATGAACAAAACGTTAAAAGCTACATTACCAAATTAACGAGTGCAGCTTTAAAAGTGGCGAGGGGAAATCCGTGATGTCACACACGAGCGCCAGTCCTTGGTAAACAAAACATTTATGATCAGACTACTGGATCACACTGACGGTGAAAACAATGGATAACCTCGTGGAAATGATAAATATTGTCATTATTATACTCCAGTTGCTGGGAACCAGCTCCGTGAACGCCATGAAATAATGCGTCACATGATGCGGGAAGCCGTCCTGCAGCAGCAGCGAGTCTGAAGACGCAGACAACCTCCAGGCCAATCAGAGGCTTCCACTGTAGGTAAGCAAGAGACTTCAGCGACCAATCAGTCTGCAGTGGGCGTGAAGCCCGGCTCAGACCACCGAGGAGCAGGGCTGAGAAAACGTACGGGCTCGGCTCCAAAACCAGACATGTGGGCCGTGTCTGAAAGGTTTGGGCCGGACCGAGTAGAGTAGAGCGGACGCTAGTCTGCAAGGACCAGATCAACGCACTGGACAGGACAAGTTATCACAATGGGCGTGTACCTGGAGCTGGATGGACTCATCACCAGGGATCTTTGAAGGTCAGACCTGAAGATGTCGCTACCTTTGGACCACTGAGGAGGAACAGAAACATCTCAGATGTCAGTTTTTCTCATGTCTCATCTCATTTTATTTACATCAGTTGGTTCAGCTTCATTTAACAGCAACAACAAAGACCATCTGCAGAGGAATCTGGACCCAGAGCCTAGAGATTTAGACAGGCCCAGTATAGTATGAGTAGTAGTACTGTAGTTTATGTGTTATTTATGTAGTTATGTATTACCATATTGACCCGAATATAGGACGACCCTGATTATAAAACGACCCCCATTTCCAAGACTAATCTTCAGAAAAAACTAAATTCACTTTTTAAAGAAACTATTTTTGTTTAAGATTTGAGGAAGTAGTTTAAATAATATCTTAATCACAGACCTTTAATATTCTAGAGTGTGTGGGGTTCTGTCAGGAAAGACTAGAGATCCTGAGTAAAAACTACCATAGTAATGAAACCTGTCAGAACTTTACTCAGGACATGTCAGATCAAAAGTCTGCATGAGGCTTTAACTCAGAGTCCTCTGATCAGCTGATCTCACTCAGTCGTCCGTCCCTAACCCATGATGCTCCATCTTCACCATGATGCTCCATCTTCACCATGATGCTCCATCATCACCATGATGCTCCATCTTCACCATGATGCTCCATCATCACCATGATGCTCCATCATCACCATGATGCTCCATCTTCACCATGATGCTCCATCATCACCATGATGCTCCATCTTCACCATGATGCTCCATCTTCAGACGTTTTACTCATAACTCCATATTTCCTGACAGCTGTGTGATGCCTCTGCTGCATTGACCTCCATTATCTTAAAATTAGCGTTGAAACTCTGCCTCCGTTCTGTTCATCTGACCCACTTTTAATCCAGTCTATTCCGGTCAGAGCTGGCTTTGCTGTTTGCAAAACGCTGGCGCCCTCTGCTGGTGTGGTCAGGTCACCAATTATAAGACGATCCCACATTTTCACAATATTTTTAAGGAAAAAAACTTGTCATATTCAGATCAATATGGTATTATTGTAGTATACAGTAGGGATGTTCCGATCAAAATCGGCCGATTTCTGTGAAAAAAACGTGATCGTAAATTCCGATATTGTCCTTTTAGCGCCGATCAATAGCTCCTAAACCAGACGTCACTAGGTGCACAGAAAATCCACGGAGCTATTGTGAGTTCATTGCGCAGCCGGGACTTGTTGTCCCCTGAACGGATGGCATTATTTATGGTTGGTTCAGAGCTCAGTCCTGGAGGCGAGGTAGTCCTGCTGACTCAGACAGCTGCGTCTCCTCCTGCAGCTCCAGAGAGTCTGTTGTTGCTGCTGCAGCACGGTACGGTACACAACACCACCCATCGGGAAGCTGAGTTATTCTTCAAATTGGTTTTAAAAGACACTATTTTAAATATTAATGACAGAGTTGGAAAGAACTCCCTGCTCATGCGCCGGGAGGACGAGATAAAGGCTCGCACAGCGCAGGTGGATCAGACGGGTGGAGGGAGGAGGAGCTGAGAGAGCAGCAGGTAGACTCTTTAGTAATGGTCAGATCATTGTCAGTAACTAATTCGTTCTTTCTGGGCAAAAAATGGACCAGAGGGTCAAAACGATGTGTCTGAACAGCAGTAGAAAAACTTTTTTTTTTTCAAAACTTTGTCAATTAATTAATTAATGGGGATCTTGTGCACAAGAATATATGTTTAAGTATTTAAATATATATGAAAATAATAGATTTATGTAAGGATAAAAATAATAGATTTATGTAAGGATGAAAATAATAGATTTCTATAAGGATTGTAAATATATCTATAAATAATATATATCTAACTGGATGGATGATTCTACATGGTGCCTTCAAGGTTTTGTATTTTTTTCTCTTGAAAAAGTCAGTAAATCCTGTTTTTGTCCAAATGAATGTGATGAATGTTCCATTTTCTACAGATCAAGTAGCCATTAGCCCTCATCATCACTACAATGTGACATTTACAGTCGATCAGTGTGATCGTATCGGTGATCGTATCGTTGATCGGTATTGTTGGTCGGTATCGTTGATCGGTATTGTTGGTCGGTATCGTTGATCGGTATTGTTGGTCGGTATCGTTGATCGGTATCGTTGGTCGGTATCGTTGATCGGTATTGTTGGTCGGTATCGTTGATCGGTATCGTTGATCGGTATCGTTGATCGGTATTGTTGATCAGTATGGTTGATCGGTATTGTTGATCGGTATCGGTATCGTTGATCGGTATTGTTGATCGGTATCATTGATCGGTATCGGTATTGTTGATCGGTATCGGTATTGTTGATCGGTATTGTTGATCGGTATCGGTATTGTTGATCGGTATCGGTATTGTTGATCGGTATTGTTGATCGGTATTGTTGATCGGTATCGGTATTGTTGATCGGTATTGTTGATCGGTATCGGTATTGTTGATCGGTATTGTTGATCGGTATCGTTGATTGGTATTGTTGATCGGTATTGTTGATCAGTATTGTTGATCAGTATTGTTGATCGGTATCGGTATTGTTGATCGGTATCGGTATTGTTGATCGGTATCGTTGATTGGTATTGTTGATCGGTATCGGTATCGTTGATCGGTATTGTTGATCGGTATCGTTGATCGGTATTGTTGATCGGTATGGGTATCGTTGATCGGTATTGTTGATCGGTATTGTTGATCGTATGGGTACTGTTGATCGGTATCGGTATTGTTGATCGGTATTGTTGATCGGTATAGGTATTGTTGATCGGTATTGTTGATCGGTATGGGTATTGTTGATCGGTATTGTTGATCGGTATCGGTATTGTTGATCGGTATAGGTATCGTTGATCGGTATCTTTGATCGGTATTGTTGATCGGTATCGGTATTGTTGATTGGTATTGGTATTGTTGATCGGTATTGTTGATTGGTATTGTTGATCGGTATCGGTGATCGGTATTGTTGATCGGTATTGTTGATCTGTATTATTTATCGGTATCAGTATCTGTGATCTGTATGGTGATCAGTATCAGTATCGGTGATCTGTATGGTGATCATATCGGTGATCAGTATCGGTGATCGGTATTGTTGATCGGTATCATTGATCGTATCGGTGATCGGTATCGGTGATCGGTATTGTTGATCGGTATCAGTATCGGTGATCTGTAGGGTGGTGATATCAGTGATTGGTATCGTGATCTATATGGTGATTGGTATCAGTATCGTGATCTGTATGGTGATCGGTATCAGTATCGGTGATCTGTATGGTGATCATATCGGTGATTGGTATTGTTGATCGGTATCGGTATTGTTGATCGGTATCGGTGATCGGTATTTGATCGGTATCGGTGATCAGCATTTGATCTGTATTGTTGATCGGTGATCTGTATGGTGATCGGTATGGTGATCATATCGGTGATCAGTATCGGGGATCGGTATCGGGGATCGTATCGGTGATCAGTATCGGTGATCTGTATGGTGATCGGTATCAGTATCTGTGATCTGTATGGTGATCATATTGGTGATCTGTATGGTGATCATATCGGTGATCAGTATTGTTGATCGGTATTGTTGATCGTATTGTTGATCGTTATCGGTGATCGGTATTGTTTATCGTATCAGTATCGGTGATCTGTATGGTGATCATATTGGTGATCTGTATGGTGATCAGTATCGGTGATCAGTATTGTTGATCGGTATTGTTGATCGTATTGTTGATCGTTATCGGTGATCGGTATTGTTGATCGGTATTGTTTATCGTATCAGTATCGGTGATCTGTATGGTTATCATATCGGTGATCTGTATCGGTGATCGGTATTGTTGATCGATATCGGTGATCAGTATCGTGATCTGTATGGTGATCGGTATCAGTATCAGTGATCTGTATGGTGATCATATTGGTGATCTGTATGGTGATCAGTATTGTTGATCGGTATTGTTGATCGTTATCGGTGATCGGTATTGTTTATCGTATCAGTATCGGTGATCTGTATGGTTATCATATCGGTGATCTGTATCGGTGATCGGTATTGTTGATCGATATCGGTGATCGGTATCGTGATCTGTATGGTGATCGGTATCAGTGATCTGTATGGTGATCATATCGGTGATCGATCAGTATCGGTGATTGGTATGGTGATTGGTGATCGTATTGATGATTGGTGATCGGTATCAGTGATTGGTGTTCGTATTGGTGATTGGTGATCGTATTGGTGATTGGTGATCGGTATCGGTGATTGGTGATCGTATAGGTGATTGGTGATCGTATTGGTGATTGGTGATCGATATCGGTGATCGTATTAGTGATTGGTGATCGGTATTGGTGATCGCATTGGTGATCGTATAGGTGATTGGTGATTGTATTGGTGATCGTATTAGTGATTGGTGATCAGTATTGGTGATCGCATTGGTGATCGGTGATCATATCGGTGATCGTATCGGTATCTGTGATCGTATAGGTGATTGGTGATCATATTGGTGATCGGTGATCTTATAGTGATTGGTGATCATATCAGTGATCGTATAGGTGATTGGTGATCTGATAGGTGATTGGTGATCGTATCGTGATCGTATAGGTGATTGGTGATCATATTGGTGATCGGTGATCGTATTAGTGATTGGTGATCGGTATTGGTGATCGCATTGGTGATCAGTGATCATATCGGTGATCGTATAGGTGATTGGTGATCGTATTGGTGATTGGTGATCGTATTAGTGATTGGTGATCGGTATTGGTGATCAGTGATCAAATCGGTGATCGTATAGGTGATTGGTGATCGTTTCGGTGATCGTATTGGTGATTGGTGATCGTATTGGTGATTGGTGATCGGTATTGGTGATTGCATTGGTGATCGGTGATCATATTGGTGATCGTATCGGTGATCGTATTAGTGATTGGTGATCGGTATTGGTGATCGCATTGGTGATCAGTGATCATATCGGTGATCGTATTGGTGATTGGTGATCGTATTGGTGATTGGTAATCGTATTGGTGATCGTATTGGTGATTGGTGATCGTATTGGTGATTGGTGATCGGTATCTGTGATCGGTATCGGTGATTGTATAGGTGATTGGTGATCATATCGGTGATCGTATAGGTGATTGGTGATCTGATAGGTGATCGTATCGTGATCCTACAGCTGATAGGTGATCGTATTAGTGATTGGTGATCGGTATAGGTGATCGCATTGGTGATCGGTGATCATATCGGTGATTGGTGATCGTATTGGTGATCGGCGATTGTATTGGTGATCGGCGATTGTATTGGTGATCACGATCGTATTGGTGATTGGTGATCGTATTGGTGATTGGTGATCGTATTGGTGATCGGCGATCGTATTGGTGATTGGTGATCGTATTGGTTATTGGTATCGGTGATCGTATTGGTGATTGGTGATCGTATTGGTGATTGGTGATCGGTGATTGGTGATCGTATTGGTGATTGGTGATCGTATCGGTGATCGGTGATCGTATCGGTGATTGGTGATCGTATTGGTGATTGTACCGGTGATCGTATTGGTGATTGGTGATCGTATTGGTGATTGGTGATCGTATCGGTGATTGGTGATCGTATCGGTGATTGGTGATCGTATTGGTGATCAGTGATCGTATCGGTAATTGGTGATCGTATTGGTGATTGTACCGGTGATCGTATTGGTGATTGGTGATCGTATCGGTGATTGGTGATCGTATCGGTGATTGGTGATCGTATCGGTGATCAGTGATCGTATCGGTAATTGGTGATCGTATTGGTGATTGTATTGGTGATCTGCAGTAGAAAATGTGATGGGAGCATCCCTAGTATACAGTCAGCAGAACATTTAGTTGAACCTCTGCTGGTTTTGTTAGTTTTCCCACTAACAAAGAAATGATCAGTCTATAATGGTCATTTACAAAATCCAATAAATTCATTTCAAAAACCTTGATATGATTTTCATGAATGTAATAAGTAGCAAAACTTGCTTTAGTACTTGGTGTCAAAACCTCTGTTGGTAGGTCAGAGGTCAGCTGTGTCGTGTTGATCACACGTCTCAGGAGGGGTTTTGTCCCACTCCTCTTTGCAGATCATCTCCAAGTCATGAATGTTTTGTGGCTGATGTTTTCACCTCCATCCACAGATTTTCTATGAGATTAAGGTCTGGGGACTAACTAGACCACATCACGACCTTAACGTGTTTCTTCTTGAGCCAGTCCTTTGTTGCCTTGGCCATGTGTTTGAGATCATTGCCATGCTGAAATAAACACCCATGACCCATTTCAATGCCCTGGCTGAGGAGAGGAAGTTCTCACCCAATAACTGATGGTATATGACTCCACCCTTCCTCCCTTTGATGCGGAGCAGTTGTCCTGTCCCCTTGGCAGAAACACATCCCCAATACATAATGTTTCCACCACCTCCATGTTTGACGGTGGAGTCACGGGCAACATTCCTCGTCCTCTGAACATGGCGAGTTGATCTGGATTTTGGGCTCATCTGACAACACTTTCACTCCGTCCTCCTCTAAATCATTTAGATGTTCAGTGGCAAACTGAGCTGAACATGTTCTTTCTTAAGCAGGGGGCCTGGTGGGCACTGTAGGATTTCAATCCTTCATGACGTAGCGTGTTACCAACTGTTCTCATGGTGACTATGGTCCCAGCTGCCCTGAGATCAGTAGATCTGGGCTGGCTCCACTCCAGTCTCATTATCATTGAAACTCCACAAGGTGACATCTTGTGTGGAGATGCAGATCGAGGGAGATTGGCAGTTATTTTACGGTTCTTTCATTTGTGAATAATTACACCAACTGTTGTCACCTTCTTACCCAGATGCTTGTAGCCCATTCCAGTCTTGTGTAGGTAAACCATCCTGTCCTTGGTACACTCAGAAAGCTCTCTGGTCTTGGCCATGGTGCAGTCTGGACTCTGGGTAGATTAATTGCTTCTATGGACAGGTGTCTTTTATACAGATGGCTCTTAATGTTACCTGTATAAAATACACCTAGGAGCCAGAAATCTTGCTGATTGATAGAGGATCAAATACTTGATAAATTCATGAAATAACTTTCAATTGTTTTGTTTCTCACCATTAAAAATACCTAATATTGTAATTGTAGGCTGATCATTTCCTTGTTAGTGGGTAAAATAACAAAATCAGCAGGGTTTGAAATGATTATCCCTATGATAATCCCTATTATCCGCGTCATCAGCCAGTGCACCAATGGGAGCGCGCGCAGCCCACATGGCAAACAGAAACAACCATGGAGGCGGATGGGACAGCGGTAAGTGCAGCACGGAGCGGCGTTTCCGTCTGAGTTCTGGAAGCATTTTGGATTTGTCGTGTCGAGAAACGGTGAAGGAGAAAAGAACCGACAGCTGACGATATGCAGACACTGTCGGGTACAGAGCCGGACTCCTCAGCGAATACGAGCAGCGTGAGAGGTAACGACAACCCGCCCCCTTGTGAAAAGTTTCACATGTTAAGAAAGTCCAGACGGGTCAAAAACCCAGCATGAAGCTCTTAGATCAGCGCTGCCTCACAGCAGCTCAAAGGCTGAGAAAATAAATACATCCCAGAATATTTAGACACTGATTTGTAGGGGTGCAACGGATCATCATTGATCCGTGGTTCGTACGGATCACCCTCTACGGTTCGGAACGCACGTGGTTCGCGGTTCATGTAGAGCGTGTGCATTGCTACATAATCCCCGACGTTCTGTGGTCACGCGCTCTGAATCTGCAGATAAATCCCTCTTAGAAAGGCGTTCGTTTTGCATCACGTATAGAGGTTCACTCTGTTGGCTTCAGCCGTTTTAGAACACCAGAACGAAGGATCCCTGATCAATATCTGATCCAGTCTCTGCTGCGCGCTGCCTCTGATTCCTCCGTCTCTCTCTCCGTCAGATGGAATCTTTCTGATAGACAAACTAGATTCACCTGTTTGTGTCTAAGATAGCGTTATGTTGGGCTTTTATACGAGCTAATAAACGTTAATATAACCGGAGTTCAGTCAGCAGCGCCTCGTGCGTCACGCCCCCCCCCCAGCTGTGACCGCTAGTCTGACAGAAGCAGGTCTGTGACCCTGAGGTGGCATATGAGTCTATCTCCCCCATTAATTAGTTTTAATATGATTCAAAACTTTATTGAAGCATCAGGTTGACATCTTGAGTTAAATGCAGTTTGTATTTATGAGGATTGAGCATAAAAAAGTTGCTCAGTGTTTTAGAAAATAATGAGAGAGCAAAGTTTTTTGTCTTTTCTTTTTCATTCTGCTGATCCGAAAATTGATCCGAACCGTGACTCAAAACCGTGAACCGATCCGATCCGTGAGCTTTCTGATCCGTTGCACCCCTACTGATTTGCATCCAGTTTCCACCGTGAACGTTGTGGGGTTTAAATCATTAGTGGCTAAACTGGAGCCTAAATATAAAACGCCATCATCGACACATTTTAGTCCATTATTTAATGTCTTTTAATTCAGTCATTGCTCAGATGAAGGCAGTGATATTAACTTAGACTGGTCAGACAGAAACCAAGGAGAGGAGAAGTTCCTACTGGAGCAGTAAAAACAGCAGAGGTCATTTTAACTGATCTAGAATCTGACCTCCTCCCTAAATGTTGATTTTTAAAACTGAAACTGGACTAGAACTCTAGAAACTAGAAGAGCTTACCTTCTAATTATTCTCCTGTTTGGTGATGCCTAGGTATTTTTATTTATGACTTGATGACGAGGCAGTTGTGTATTTCCTGGTTACTTTTATTTATTAAATCAGCTGTTTTGTCTTTTCTTTATATGTTGAGTTGTTACTTGAACTTTAAACTTTAGGAATGTCTTTTCAGGCCGTTTAAAACGTCATAATGGTTCATTTATGTTGTGAGGCTTATTACCGCGAGCACAGCCACAATGTCACAATAAATATGGTACCGTGACGATATCGTTACGTTTGGATATCGTTACTCCCCTAGTGAACTATAATGATCATGAATCAATATTTTCACTTCATGATTTCAATGTAAGTTATCTGAAGGTTCTGAGGTAAAAACCCAGAAGAAGTTTAAAGAACGTAAGAGTTTCTCACCATGTGAGCAGGGTCTCTGGTTCCCAAGTGGACTCCTTGTTGACAGAGGGTCTTCAACAAATTGATACCTGC
>SSNR01000602.1:53015-63715 GCA_006937965.1 Callopanchax toddi
AGGGGGCGGTGTCCAGTAGGGGGCAGTGTCCAGTAGGGGGCGGTGTCCAGTAGGGGGCAGTGTCCAGTAGGGGGCGGTGCCCAGTAGGGGGCAGTGGTAGGGGGCGGTGTCCAGTAGGGGGCAGTGCCGTCGCGTGAAAGAGAACCTAAACTGAAACTAAACACTACACGGTCTATGGACAATGGCGGCAGCAGCACTGGCGTTCTCCTCACTCCAGGTGTCGTGAACATGCATGTGGGCGGAGAATTGACCATATAAGGAAGTCCGGATCACTATGACCTCATAGCGGGCTGGAGTGAAAAAAACGGTTTGAAACCTGGGTCTGAAATCTGGAAGAGCTTCTCACTGGCTGGACTAGGAGACAGATGGACGCCGTTTGTTGCTCTTTCTGGCAGGTTGAAGGTGAGAACTCAACACATGAGAGATAAGTCAGGAAACACGGAAAACCAGGACATGGACCTTTAAAACTTCTGGCCCACTGTGGATCTGTGCAGCAAACTCACGCTATGATTGTTTTGATCACAATGTCTTTGATCTGGTCCCAGATCAAGGCGGTGTCGATGCCTTTGGAGCTGAGATACTGCCACAGAGCCTTCAGAGCCCTGAAAACACACACACACACACACACACACTCTCTGTGAGGAAGAGCCTGCTCAAAGCAGCCATCGTCATCATCTAGACTCTGAACTTTGACCTTGCCCTACCACTTGTGACCTTGGCAGGCCTTGTTGTCGCTGTTGGTCTGATACTCAGAGTTCTTCTTGTTGATGCTGTAGTTGGTCAGGTGCATGAACTTGTTGCTCAGTGTCTTGATGGAGGATGAGTACCTGCAGAGACCCAGACTTCTCTTTAGTCTACACTTCATCCTGCTGCTGATCTGCTCCTGGAGGTCTGGAGTCTCACCTGCAGCTGGCAAAGCGGACCAGTCCATCAGAGAACACATACACCCTGAGGGGGTCGTAGCACGGCACGTACACATAGATCCTCAGGTCAAACTTGTTTCCTCCTATCAGGTAAGGCTTCTGCAGGTACCTGAGGACAACACAAACCAGTCAGACCTGGAACCCTAGCCAGGCTCATCAGATCAAGTCAGCTTACTTCTGGACCAGCAGCGGTCTCTTCCGGGGCATCTGACTCCACTTGTGGATCACTTGGATTCCGATACCTCGAGCTGAGGCGGGCTAGAAAAGAGAAATAGAAAATTACATATGAGTAGTGAATGGTGACCTCTAGGATCCAGCCTGGTGGATCCAGGGTCCTGACTGACTCAGGTGAAACCTCTGTCAGAGTCTCTGACCTTCCCTGATTAGGAACTCCTCTATACTCAATAAAACCTAAACTAAAGGTTCTCTAGACTCCAGATCACACGGTGTAACAGGACCACATGGAAGCAGATCCTCTCGGGACTCACCGGTTTGACGATCCACTTCTGCCTGGAGCCCCTGTCCTCCCAGGCCTTTCTGAGCAGCTTGATGTCCTGGGGAAGAATGAATGTCTGCGGGAGAAAACTGAACTCCTTTTTTCCAAAGCGAAGCTGCATCTTGGACAGATTCCTCCACAGGCGGTCTTTCCTGCCAATCTGAAAAGTTCCTGGGAAGTGGTTCAGCTAGAACCACAACAAACACAGCAGCCTGGTTATCTGTGGAACTACAGCACCAGCTGGAACAGGCTAGCTAGCTGCTGCTCACCTTCTGGTGCTCCCCAAGTGCTCTGAAGCCTGGAGACTTCATGTGGTGTCCCCAACAGCCCAACCAGTCATGGCTTTCTGCAACAACAACAACACAGTGGTGTCATAGAATAGAGAGGGAGCTCAGGGCCAGACCAGAACGGTCTCCTTCACTAGGAACGCCACAGAGCCCAAACTAACACAAAGGGTTATCCTGTCAGCGACTGACCTACAGCAGGTCCAGGTCTACAGCTCACAGTGGGCGGAGTCTAGAAACAGGAAGGAGTCTTCTGACTCGAACTATACTCTATTCAGTATATTATATATACAGTATATATATATATATATACACAAAATAAATAGAGCAAAGTTATTTGTCTTTTCTTTTTCTTTCTGCTGATCAGAAAAATGATCCAATCTTTGATTCAAATCCGTGACCCGATCCGTGTTTTGTCCACCACTGGTGTGACCAAAACCAGCCAACACCCCTCAGAGGTGTGCGTCCTAGACACCAGCGCCGGGTTCTCCCTTGAGAACCTCTGATGAAAAGCTGTGTGCTCCCCTAATTATGTCCGTTATTAGAACCAGAGCATTTACAGCTACGATGTTCTAACCTCACTAAAACCAAGGCATTGCAATAAATCAATGACAAAACTATGAAAACAATGAGAGGAGGGAAGCTACTGTCTGTAACTTTGAGAAGCCTCTGTCTGACAGCATGTCACGGTCCTTCCTGTGTCTCGGTGCTCGTGATTCAGTTCCTTTTTCTTTAAGCGCCCTCTCTGCATGTTTGTAGCGACCGCTTTCAGCTGCCCCGGTCCTCTGAAGCAGATTCTGCCAGGACTCGCGTTGTCACCATGGCAACGACGAGGTCGCGCAATGGTGACGTCATCGCCACTCGCCGGTGTCTCCGCAACAGCTGTTTTGAGTCGGGACAAAGTGGCGGCGTACATGGAAACGCTTTAAAAACGGAGGTCTGGAGTCCCTGGAGGAGCTGCCTGTTCAGGGGTAGACTCCATGAGGCTGGTGGGTCTGTAGAAAGAAAAGGCTCACTTCCTGGTTGTGTGTTATTGTTGTAGCTGCAGTTAGACTTGTTGGTGTGAGGGTGTTTTAGTAACACCAAGGGCGGTTGTATTTTGATAGTAGTTAAAAGAATGTCACACATAAGAAAGCCCTGTTGATTTATTAATAACCAAACAGTGCTGATTGTGAGTCTGCATGAACTGATCGTGTTTGTCTTTTCTTTTCCCACCAGATCTGAGGGAGGCCTCCTTGAGGACATGTACGGTTTTTGGTTCTGTAGTTTTTTGAAGACATTGAACAGACTTTATTCCTCCCTCAGTCTGGTAGGTTGTTGTTGTGTTTGGTAATCCCCCAGGACTGTGTTAGTAGTCTCTGTTAGTAGGACCGGTCTTGGGGCGTTTTTCTTTGTTAAAAACACAAATAAAAGACTGTTACTCACTTTACCGCTCTCTACTTCCTTTCTTTTTAAACGTAGCCTTAACATCCAAAAGGGAGAAGGTTGTTACACAGCAGCAGCAGGGAGAACAAACTACACTCTGGTTCTGGTCCGACTGGGGTCCACTCAGGGCTGGACTGGGACGGGAGAACGTCAGACCACCCTCTACAGGTGGTCTGGTTTCTGTCTGGGGGCTTGAGGGCTGTAGGCATGTCGAGGGCGCACATGTCACCTGTCTCTCACTCAGGAGCTGAGTGAAATCCTCAGATCTCAGCAGTGGCGTAACAAGGTTGAGCTGGGCCCCGGTGCTAGAGTTGCTTTAGGGCCCCCCGTACCAAACCAAATCACCAAATACTGTTGTGAAAAGAGTTGTGATGATTGTAGGTAGATCAGATCTAAGAGAGGAGGGGAGCAGAGTGCTGATACTGATAAGCCCTGATATCTAGCTGAATGTTTTAAATAAAGACAAATCTACAGTAAAACTAAATATAATGTCTGTATAACGCCTGTTGAGCCTTTAAGGCAGGGTGGGAACCTTTAAGGGGCCAAGTCCTCCGAGGGCCCCATTCAGAACCTGAACCAGTGAAGTCCAGTTGGTTCAGGACTGGGAAAAACCACCAAGTATAAAGTTCACAGTCACACACATTTGAATTGAAACATGAAGAAAAAATGATTCTATTATAATTTTCTTTCACTTTTAGGTGTCAACGATATAATAAACGTAGTATAAAGTGTTAGTTCTTGTAATAAAGGATCAGTAGATCTCTGAGACATAAAGGGTCTCGTATGTTTGACTTCATTCAAAGAAACATATATTTTATTGGCTGATTGTTTTCTGGTTTCTTGGTCTTGAAAATAAGTGAGTCCAACAGAAACAAGAACTGGATCCTGGTTATGCTTCACAAAGACTGAAAGTATATTTTTATTTACTTAGTACTTATTTATTTTCGTATTACTTCACTAAGTATAATCAGGTTTACTGAATGGAGCTCATCATAAGTCAGTGAGGGTCTGTGGTTCTGTTTACCGTGAAATTAAGTTACAAGTTTAAAATTCTGGTTAACAAAAATCAACGTAACCATTTTAATTGAGAAAGGTTTTGATTTACCCGTGTTTTAGTGACCTCCGGTCTGGTGACCTGATCATTCATCCAGACGCGCTCTAACTGCGGTTTCCTCCAGGTCAGACTCCCTCACGCCCAGCGCCTCCACACACTAAACTCACGGCTTTGGATGAAAAAATGCTCGCTTCTTTATTTCTCCTGAAAAAAGTTCGTTTTCTGGATCATTTCTCGCCGCAGTCGCCACGATTGACAGGCGTCAGTCTCCCTCTGTATGTACGGCTGACTGTATGTAACGTTCACTGACTCCGATCCTGGCTCGGATATAAGAGTTACTATAGATTTGATGGCAGAAACACTGTTGAGAGAATGATATAATTGATGGAGGGGCCCTCCCTGGGCCCCCTGGAGCCCGCGGGCCCCGACCGGCCCTACGCGGCTGGATTGCAGGTTGGGAGGGCGGCTCGTTGCAGTCCAGACCGGCCCCAGATCACGAGCAGAGATGGTGAAATCAAAAGACGTGCTGGCTGAGCCATGTGCTCATGACATCACACGTTTTGATGTGTTTTTCAGTGATTTAGGCGTTTCGGACTGACTGGGTCATTTTCGGCAAAACATTTTCAGTGGACGAATTTTCGGTGCATCCGTACTTTTCACCAACTTTTCTGCAAATCTGACCAATCACCTTAGCCTCTGCTGCATTTGCCTTATTGTCTGACCAGTCACTGTAACTCAGATACATTTTGACCAATCCCTGTAGCCTCTTGTCAGTTTCCATCAGATGTTACAGATAAAGTACGCACAAGTCCGTTTAAAACAACAAAATACAACTTTAAACAAAAACCTGCTTGAATAAAATCACAACTTTTGAAAAATGTGTCAGTCCTTTTAGAACGAAACAATCCCAGAAAGAAACAGCAACGTCCTGGATGTTCTAATGTTTATGAACTGGTCTATGTTTCTGTCTTTATCAGACGCTTTTATTCTTACTAATGACATGGTAACCAAGAAGTTACCTTGAGGCTAACAAACCACTAACCAGACATTAACCTAAACTAACTACTAGATGGTCTAACTCTGGTCTCTAAGGTCAGGGAGAAGAGCATGAAGAGAGTCCAGAAGGTAGGAGCTAGTCTAGAAAAGAGCTGGGTCTTCCTGAAGATGGACAGTAATGTTTTGAATAAAACTGTTGAAATGCAGCTTTTGCTTTATAAATAAACTGACATTAACCAGAAGGGCTTTAAATAAAACAAATAGTTTTTAACTTCAACTTCAGATTAACTTTGTTGATTTTAAAATCTCTTCTATTATGGTGAGTTCTGGTCAAACTGGAAGTCATTTTCATGTTGTGTTGCTGAGTATTAGGTACTTTCTGTTCTTTAAAGAAGTAACAGGTAAAGCCAGCGTTCCTGGCCTTGCTGGCTCCAGCGCCTGCAGCGCCGCTGCTCGTCTTTTAGAGACAGTCACGCTTCCTTCAGCTTTAAGGGGATACTGGTTCCATCTCCAGCAGGACTTTGGACCTGCCCACACTGACAACGGTACCAGAAGCTGCTTCAGTGACCACGTGGTGTTACTGAGCTCTGATTGGCCAGCAGACTGACCTGACCTGAAGCCATAGAGGAAGAAGAGATCAGACCTGAAGACTGATCTCCTCCATGACACTGTAGCGCCGGCAAAGGCGTTACTATCTCTGAATTCTGACCTCTTGGTCATCAATACAATAACTCATCTTTGTCCCAATAACTTGGATTAAAATGACTCTTTTATTATGTTGTAACCTGAATCAACATTCCTTCCAGGACCGGTCGTGTCGGAAGACTCAGACGTTCTTTAGTTAATAATTAAACTCAAAGACTCTTTGATGTCTCATTCTAAAAGACACTACCTTTAATCCACTGTCCAGAAATGTCTTAATATGATTAATTCATTTTCTTCCAGTATTAATGAATGTTGATGTTGCATCAGTATTATTTTATGTTCCTACTTTTGCTAAAAGGTTAAAGCATATTAATAATCCATCTAAGTTGCCTGGGTTCCTTAATGACGAGAACCACGTGACTTGGTAACTCCTTCCCATTGGGCCACGCGTCCAAAACTTTCCACGGTCAGACTTCCTGCCTGGAAGCTACCGAGTTCAGCAGTTCTCGTTCAGCCAACAACGAGAGAACACGGCCACCGTTTTTCTCCGTTACACGGTGGGCCTTGATGCCGACTGAACCGTTTGGGTCTTAGCCCCAAGCAGTCGAGGACAATTTCCCCGGCTCGAAGCCAGACACCATCCGTCTGCTTCTGTTCACCAGCCATGGGGAAAGCCTGTTAGCCTCTGCACCAGCCGATCATGGAGCCGCTGACGCCGACTCATCAGACACCTCCGTGCCTCGAGTGACTTCCCGTTCACCGGGGGCTAATCCGAGGCTCGTCAGACCAACGATCTCACCAACGAGCCTCCACCTCTCACGCCGAGGCGATCTCGGAGCGGTTTCAGCGAGGTACCAACTCCGATCTGGTAAACCGAGGCTCTTGATAAATAACACTCCTTTCAAGTTAGGCTCAGTTCCCCTCATAACTAGCTCAGACTCCCTAGAGATATTTAATATCTCACGGGCCCTCGTCATTAACTCTCAGCTTAATAACATCAGAAGAAGCTCTTAAGATGCACCATCTACCTCATATCTGTCTGTTCGTTCAATCTGTTTCTTTAATAAAATAACTGTAGTCTAAGTCTGCTTCTGGGTTATAACTTCCAAATATAACGTACGTAGGTCTTCCCTTTGAATCCAAAGAATCTAGATATCCTGCATAACAATTAGGTTAGTGAAGGTAGCTTGCATTGCGGGCATAAACCCGACAAAACTAAGCTAATAACCTTGCAGAAGTGTGTCCGTATTATAACAATAAAAACAGGTTATATTACGCTACATAAATGGCGAGCTCAGCCAGGTTTTAAACGTTAAATGGCCAACCCAACCAGCCCTTTAAACTAAATTCATAAAAGTCTACGTATAATATTTCGGTAATAAACCTTAGCAAGCTATAGGCTAATGCTAACTAAGCTAACAGATAACAAACAGCTAAGAAAAGGACTTCAGTGCCACGTCAGCTATCAACCAAAGTCTAAAAACTTTATAACTGCTTATGATGGATGTACTGTATGTTTCATGGGGTTCTTCTTCTGTGTTTTAAGCACTTTTTATGTCACTTTGTGGTTGTGTTTACATGTTCAGTGTTCGTAACTGTGGCTTGGGACGCCTGGCTGTCTAGTTAAAAGAACGCTTTTGTCCGCCGAAATTGATCACTTCGGTGCGTTTTGTCTATTTGTCCGTTCGGTAACCTTAATGGTTAAACACAGACTCTTTAACAAAGTCTGAAAAGCGAGATTAGATCCGCTAAATAGCGTCGGTTTCACTGCAGGAAACGCGCTAGCTTCCTTGAGTAGCTTTTAGCCTCAGAAGCAAACAGCTTTCACGGAAGAAAAATAAGTCACGGTCGGAAACCGTGCATTAATAAAGGTGTTGAGACGGTCATCGGGATACCGGGATTTCCTCCGCCGCCCGTTAGTGTAAATAAACGGGTAAATAGGTCGGATTTTCTCCGTTCGAGAACGGAGCTAGCCACCGCCGAACAGCTCAAAACTCCGCGTCGACACGACTCGACCGGACGCTTTTTCTGTTCAAATTCCGCGTCGTTAGACTGCGAAGGGCTTTAAAAACGGTTCTAAGAAGCGCGTTTGCCAAAAACATCTCTAATTTGACCGTAGAAGGTAACGCTTTGCCTAGACCTGCACGTCAACAAGAACGGGGCAGCTAGAACAAAAGCGGACGTGACGTCATTTCTTCTTCTGGTCCTGAACACTCCTGGTGTCCGTTTGCCTGGAGCGCCCCCTCTGGCGGAACTTGGTATAAACGGAGCAGGAATTCTGTTCTTTAGAGAAGTTTTAAATCTTTTTCACCATAATTTCCTCATTTTTACTAGTTTTAAAGACAAACTATGGAACCTTCTCCTCCTGAAATGGCTGGAATCCAAGACAGTACATTGTTTGAACTCAATGTCGACTTATGGAAAGCACTTTCAGTTGTTGGGAGATCTGTAAGGGAATTAGGTGGGAGGTTACAAGCTCTTGAGCGAACCTCCATGGAACAAGCACCAGCTCCATCACTCACTACAGCAGACCTGTACAAAATGGCTAAATTTATCACTAAATTTGAGCCTTCTTATAGTGATGACTTAAAGCTTGCGTCTTATCTAAAACAAATCAACCGACATTTGATAAGGTTTCCTGATTCCACTGTTTCTGATAAAATATTTCTCATCCAAATCACTTCTTCTGAGGAAGTGTGTGATTTCATTGACCGTCAATTACCTGAAATCAAGAATGACTTCTCTCAGCTCACCAAAGCTTTAGAGGAGGAATTCTCAGGTAACTCATTCAAGTACGGCTACAGTCATGCTTTATCAGTAAAACACGACCCATCTGAGGACCCACAACACTTCTACTCCCGGCTTCATCGTGCTTTCTTCGGAAAAACAAATGAACAGGGAATGGAAGAATGTGAGGACTTTAAACATCTTTTCCTCGGGAACCTACATCCATCCTACAAAGGTATTCTGAGCGAGTATCGTTTCAATAAGACGACCGTGAAGGAATACAGAGAGCGCGCGGGGAATATTTTCAGAAATAATTCCCTCAACGACCTTAACCCACAGGGGTCTGATGCGGAGCTTCCCGCAAACGACGACTCCCGCTCAAACCCTCAGGCCTCATGCACCACAGTGCTCCAAGACACAGTGGTTGACTCATCTTCTGGGCCACGGCCCAAGACACCCTACAAAGGGGCGAAGTTTAAATGCTCCCCCTTACACAAAAGGTCAAAAAGACCCAGGTGGAGCCCACGTGCTGAACGTTGGCGCTCACTGGTGAATCCTCGGAAGACCTCACGTTCGCCAGCCAGCCTTAGGCGACATGGTGACCGTGACTTACCTTCTAAGTTCTCCTCTAAGGACCTCCGGAAACCAGTAGGACACATGCTGCCAATCACAGCCACTGCTGTCGATGAACAGGCCTCCAGTTCAGAGGGGGGAGAAGAAGAATCCCCCACAGACTCACTGAGGGCGTTTATCGCAGCTGTCCACGCTGGAAAAATTCCTAGGGGTAAACGCAGGGTCACTAAAAGGGACCCTGAAGAAAAGAGGAGGGCTAAACCACCTGACAAAGGGCACCACGTGCATCCTCCTAGTTACATCAGGGGGGTGACCTATCTCTGTGACTTCGTAATAGATGAGAGAGACAAGCCGCTCCTACCTATAAGGGTGGAGGACGCGCTCACCATTAAGGCTCTCATGGACACAGGCGCAGACCTCACTTTCATGTCCCGCCTCTTCTTTGACGCCATCTGTCTGGTCACTGAGATAGAGGGTTACACACCAGACCTGGTTCCGTGTAAAGTGGATATTCAGGGGTTTGTGAATAGGTCTGAGCGTATACATCACATGACTCTCCTTCACTTCGAGGTCGGTTGGATGGAATTCGACCACCCAGTGTACGTGTCTGAGTCCATAAACGCCGACTTCATTGCAGGGAACGACCTCACGGATCGCCTCCAACTAATAGTTGATTACGGTAGGGCCAGGATGTGGACCCGAGGCAAAGAACCCAAACCCATAACCCTCCCTGCTGGACTTCAACATCGCTGTCTAGTAGAAGAACAACAGAGTCTCCCTCAGGGGAGACCTCCAGAAATTCTGTCCCACATCGAAAAGATTGTGGAGGAAGCAGATGCTCTAGTAGACGACGTTGAGCGTAACAAGCTCCGTCAACTCCTACTCATGGACAAAGAAAAGAATGACCTTGCCGACTCGTTGGCTAAACAGGGTGCCCACTGCGGCACGCCATGGTACTTTGGCTCCCAGGGACCCCCTGAGAGTGACACTTCTCATTCACGTGCACCTGCAGAGGTGTGCGTGGTGACGCGAGCTCAAGCCGCCAAGACGTCCTCCGACCAGCCGTCGGATGGGTTTGTCTCTGTCACTCCAGCTGTCTCTGAAAACGACATTGTCTCTCTCCAGGACCAGGACCCTGCTATCAGCAGGATGATCCGGTTTCTGGCTGATCCAAAAACTTCTCAACCCTCTCCAGCCGACCTTGACTCTATACCTGAACTTCGTTCTCTCTTTCGTGTTAGAGCCACTCTGAGGATGGAAAGGGGGGTGCTTATGCACGTGGCTAGGCCTCCCTCTTCACCTGTCCTCGTGGTGCCGCCTCCACTACGGGGAGAAATGATCTCTCAGGCTCATGATTCTCCGTCCGCTGGACACAAAGGTGTCAAGGCTACGTTCAGTGCCTTGGCCCGAATTGGATTTTGGCCACTGATGCGCAGGGACATCACAGATTACATTCAGGGTTGCCTGGTTTGTGGTCAACATCAGCCCTCAAACCCCAACCACAGAGCCCCTCTTCAATCCAGGGGACCATCTTCACCTTGGTCCGACCTGCAGTTTGATTGGGTGGGCCCCCTCAC
>SSNR01000602.1:84893-89893 GCA_006937965.1 Callopanchax toddi
CCTGCTAATGGAAACCAGCTAATAAAAACCTGCTAATGGAAACCAGCTAAGAAAAACCTGCTAATGGAAACCAGCTAAGAAAAACCTGCTAACAGAAACCAGCTAATAAAAACCTGCTAATAGAAACCAGCTAATAAAAACCTGCTAATGGAAACCAGCTAATAAAAACCTTCTAATGGAAACCAGCTAATAAAAACCTGCTAATGGAAACCAGCTAATAAAAACCTGCTAACAGAAACCAGCTAATAAAAACCTGCTAATGGAAACCAGCTAATAGAAACCAGCTAATATAAACCAGCTAAAAAAAAAAACCTGCTAATAAAAACTTGCTAATAGAAACCAGCTAATAAAAACCAGCTAAAAGAAAGCAGCTAATAAAAACCTGCTAATAGAAACCAGCTAATAAAAACCAGCTAATAAAAACCTGCGAATAAAAACCAGCTAATAAAAACTTGCTAAAAGAAACCAGCTAATAAAAACCTGCTAATAGAAACCAGCTAATAAAAACTTGCTAATAGAAACCAGCTAATAAAAACCTGCTAATAAAAACCTGCTAATAGAAACCAGCTAATAAAAACCTGCTAATAGAAACCTGCTATTGGAAACTAGTAAGTAAAAACAAAAACCCAGAAACAAGGAATTAAGGGAAATCTCACCAAGGTCTAGGCTGGTGGACTCCAGCCAATCAGGAAGCTCCTCCTCCATACTGTCCACCTGCATGTCGCAAACCAACCTGGAAACACATGATCAAAACCAAAAACACACAATCAGAACTAGAAACAATACAATCAGAACCAGAAACACAACAATCAGAACCAGATACACAACAATCAGAACCAGATACACAACAATCAGAACTAGAAACAATAAAATCTGAACCAGAAACACAACAATCAGAACCAGTAACACAACAATCAGAACTAGAAACAATAAAATCAGAACCAGATACACAACAATCAGAACCAGATACACAACAATCAGAACCAGATACACAACAATCAGAACTAGAAACAATAAAATCTGAACCAGAAACACAACAATCAGAACCAGTAGCACAACAATCAGAACTAGAAACAATAAAATCAGAACCAGATACACAACAATCAGAACCAGATACACAACAATCAGAACCAGATACACAACAATCAGAACCAGATACACAACAATCAGAACCAGATGCACAACAATCAGAACCAGATACACAACAATCAGAACCAGATACACAACAATCAGAACCAGATACACAACAATCAGAACCAGATACACAACAATCAGAACTAGAAACAATAAAATCAGAACCAGAAACACAACAATCAGAACCAGATACACAACAATCAGAACCAGATACACAACAATCAGAACTAGAAACAATAAAATCTGACCCAGAAACACAACAATCAGAACCAGATACACAACAATCAGAACCAGATACACAACAATCAGAACTAGAAACAATAAAATCTGAACCAGATACACAACAATCAGAACTAGAAACAATAAAATCAGAACCAGATACACAACAATCAGAACTAGAAACAATAAAATCAGAACCAGATACACAACAATCAGAACCAGATACACAACAATCAGAACCAGAAACACAACAATCAGAACTAGAAACAATAAAATCAGAACCAGATACACAACAATCAGAACCAGATACACAACAATCAGAACCAGAAACACAACAATCAGAACTAGAAACAATAAAATCAGAACCAGAAACACAACAATCAGAACCAGATACACAACAATCAGAACCAGAAACACAACAATCAGAACCAGATACACAACAACCAGAACCAGATACACAACAATCAGAACTAGAAACAATAAAATCAGAACCAGAAACACAACAATCAGAACCAGTAACACAACAATCAGAACTAGAAACAATAAAATCAGAACCAGAAACACAACAATCAGAACCAGATACACTACAATCAGAACTAGAAACAATAAAATCAGAACCAGATACACAACAATCAGAACCAGATACACAACAATCAGAACCAGATACACAACAACCAGAACCAGATACACAACAATCAGAACTAGAAACAATAAAATCTGAACCAGAAACACAACAATCAGAACCAGATACACAACAATCAGAACCAGATACACAACAATCAGAACCAGATACACAACAATCAGAACCAGAAACACAACAATCAGAACCAGATACACAACAATCAGAACTAGAAACAATAAAATCTGAACCAGAAACACAACAATCAGAACCAGATACACAACAACCAGAACCAGATACACAACAATCTGAACCAGATACACAACAATCAGAACTAGAAACAATAAAATCAGAACCAGATACACAACAATCAGAACCAGATACACAACAATCAGAACCAGATACACAACAACCAGAACCAGATACACAACAACCAGAACCAGATACACAACAATCAGAACCAGTAACACAACAATCAGAACTAGAAACAATAAAATCAGAACCAGAAACACAACAATCAGAACCAGATACACAACAATCAGAACTAGAAACACAACAATCAGAACCAGATACACAACAATCAGAACCAGATACACAACAACCAGAACCAGATACACAACAACCAGAACCAGTGACACAACAATCAGAACCAGTAACACAACAATCAGAACTAGAAACAATAAAATCAGAACCAGAAACACAACAATCAGAACCAGATACACAACAATCAGAACCAGATACACAACAATCAGAACCAGATACACAACAATCAGAACCAGATACACAACAATCAGAACCAGATACACGCATTTAGAATCAGAGTCCTGACTCAGACCAGTTGACCAAAGTTCTTACTTCCACATCTGATCTTCTCCAACCAGCTGGTCCTCTGAAGGTGGGGAAGTGGAGAGGGAGGAGGGTTGGCCTCTCCACGTCGGGCTGTTGGCCAAGATCTGAGAGGTCACAGAGTTCACTAAAGTTCCCGCTGGACTTTGCCCCACATCTGTAGGACAAGGGTCAGAGTCAGGATGGGTCTAAACCTTCAGACCTACACCGACCTTTACACAGGCCCTGATTAAGGTCTGGAAGTCTGGAGTTCTAAAGGTCTTCAGGTCTAGAGGCGTGGAGGTCAGTACATCGAGAGGTCTGTAGGACTAACAGTCTAGTGGTCTGGACTTCAGGTCAGGGTTAGTTGATAGTATCAGCTCACCCCTGGATGATTCTTGACTGTCTTCTCAGGAATGTGGAAGCGACTGAGCTGATGGGCAACTACACCTTAAAAGTGCTTTGAAAAAGTAGCGCTGGAAAATCTGTGATGTCATACATGAATGGCCGCCAGTCCTTGGTAAACAAAGCATTTGTGAACAGACTACTGAATTGTTCGGATAGCAAAAACATCAGATAACCTTGTGGAGATTATAATTATTATACTCCATTTGTGAACGGAATGAAATAAAGCGTCATATGATGGAGGAAGCCGTCCTGCATCAGCAGCGAGTCCGACAATGCAGACAACTGCCAGGCTTCAGCTGACCAATCAGCCGCAGTGGGAGTGCAGCCCAGCTGTGTAGTCCCGCTCAGACCACCGAGGAGCAGGGCTGAGAACAGGTATGGGCTCAGCTCTGAAAACGGACACGTGGGCCGTGTCTGTAAGGTTTTATCTGGACCGAGTCGAGCGGAGCGGTAAGGGCCATAATTCACACTGAGCAGCCACCACAAAAGGACCAGGTGTTTTAGATGAAACCTATCAACATCGAGTGTTGCATGATTTATGCTAATTTACAGATTATGAATGTCCTGTACGTCAGTTTAGGTAGGGGCGGCTTGTAGCTCAGTAGGTAGAGCGGCCGGTCTGGTAACCAGAGGGTCGCCAGTTCAATCCCCAGCTCCGGCTGGGTTAGATTGTCGTTGTGTCCTTGGGCAAGACACTTCACCCACCTTACTGTGTGACTGTGAGTGTGACTGTGTGTGAATGTTGGTGGTGGTCAGAAGGGCCGATGGTCAGAATGGCAGCCTCTCTTCTGTCAGACTGCCCCAGGGCAGCTGTGGCTACAGACGTCTGTCAAAGTTTACCACCACCAGAGAGTGGATGAGTGATGGAGCTTCTGTGAAGAGCTTTGGGCGTCCTAAAGGCGCTCTATAAATCCAGTCCATTATTATTATTTTACAAAGATGAAAATACGGTACATCAGTAAACAACGCAGCATGTCTCCAGGGTGCTTAATGAAGCCATATATGTTAAGACACACTCAGCTGAGCGAGGGCAGAAGAGGCATGTTGTGATTTAGTGCAATAACTTTATTGATTAGTCACGATTATGTTGACTATTAAAATTGTCTGTGACGAATGTATCAGTCGATGCGTCGTTAATTTTTTTTAAAGCTGTTTTCACTGCCTTGTCTGTCATTCTGTCGTTCGGACCGCCGCTGCTGCAGCACGGTGGAGCTTCATCCTGCAAAGATCCTGCTGCGGAGCACTGTGCCACTGCTCCGAGCCTCGGTGCTCCGAGCCGAGGTTTTCAGAGCTGCGGTTTTCAGAGCCTCGGTTTTCAGAGCCGTGGTTTTCAGAGCCTCGGTGCTCCGAGCCGCGGTTTTCAGAGCCTCGGTTTTCAGAGCCGTGGTTTTCAGAGCCTCGGTGCTCCGAGCCGCGGTTTTCAGAGCCTCGGTTTTCAGAGCCGTGGTTTTCAGAGCCTCGGTGCTCCGAGCCGCGGTTTTCAGAGCCTCGGTTTTCAGAGCCTCGGTTTTCAGAGCCGTGGTTTTCAGAGCCACGGTGCTCCGAGCCGTGGTTTTCAGAGGTGTGGTTTTCAGAGGTGTGGTTTTCAGAGCCGCGGTTTTCAGAGCCGCGGTGCTCCGAGCCGCGGTTTTCAGAGCCGCGGTTTTCAGAGCCGCGGTTTTCAGAGCCGCGGTGCTCCGAGCCGCGGTTTTCAGAGGTGTGGTTTTCAGAGCCGCGGTTTTCAGAGCCGCGGTGCTCCGAGCCGTGGTTTTCAGAGGTGTGGTTTTCAGAGGTGTGGTTTTCAGAGCCGCGGTTT
>SSNR01000602.1:94893-97143 GCA_006937965.1 Callopanchax toddi
TTAGATGAAGTAGACACCCTGCTCTCATCCATTCCTGAGATGACTGTCCCACTGTGGTCCTTGGAGACATGAAAACTCACCTTGACAGTTCTAACTCATCAGATGTTCTCTCCTTGATGCTCTCATTTGACCTAAAACTGGTCCAGAGTCCTCCGACTCAGAAACCTGGACAGCACTAGATCTCATCTTCACTAGAAGCTGTCTACAGAGGCCCTCTCTGTCTCACCTCTGCAGTGTTCTGACCATTACTTCATTCACTTCAGAGTGAGTCTCCTGGGAAGGTCCACTGCTTCCACCCCATGGTCTCATTCATCTGTCACCCTCCCTTTTCTCTTCCCTCGTTTCCTCCACTCTTCCATCCTCTAACATGTTCTGCCCTTGAAGTGAACAATGCCACGGAGTCTCTCTGCTCCACACTCAGCTCAACGTGTGCCCGTTATCCACAGACCTGCTCCGTCCTCTCAGACACACCTTGGCTAAACGATACCCTCTGGTCTCTGAGCACCACTCTGAGAGCTGCTGAAGGGAATGGAGCAGATCAGAAGGTCCTGCTGACCTGGTCAAGTCCAGGCACTGCTATCCTCATTCTCTGCCAGCATCACCAAGGCAACAAAAGCTTTTTACACTGACAACATTCTCAGTACTGATGACACTCTGGAACTGTTTTCAACCTTCAAAACTACTGAACCCTCCACCACCTACCAACAGTCTGACAGCAGACACCTTTACCTCATTTTTTACTGACAAAGTGTCACTTATAAGCAAACAGTTTACTGAACTGACCACGCCAGAACCCTCTGAACTCAACAGTACCACTAACTCAGCAGAAGTCCTACTGCATCTCTTTCTTCATGTGCCCCCTCACTGAGAACATTCTGACACGTAGCTGACCTACTACATGCCTGCTGGACCCCATTCCCACTAAGCTCCTCCAGTCCATCCCTCCTACAGGAGCTGCAGCAGTCACACATGTGATTAAAGCTTCTCTAACATCTGGTACATTTACACCTCACTTCAGCATGCTCAGGTTACACCACTGCTCTAAAAACCTGCCCTTCCTCCAAACCACGTGGAGAACTACGACCTCTCTCTCTCCTCCCTTTTCTGTCTAAAATCACTGAAAGGACCTTCAGGCAGGTCACAGAATACCTCTGACTAAACAACCTCCTTAACCCGGACCAGTCTGGGTTTAAAAATGAGACCTGGAGCTCTGGTACCTGATGCTCTGGTGATGGGCCACCCTGAGGACTCGTCCCAGATGGACTGTACCCAGGCTGAGATGTTTGATCCTGATCAGCATCCTTGTAGATGGAGGAGGAGGAAGACCAGCAGACAGCTTGCTTCAGTCCTGATGGTACCAGAACCTGATCTGAACCTTGATCCATGCTTTTCTGACTGGAGTCAATCAGATATCCATCAGGGTCAGCATCATAACTCCAGGTGTTGGACTGGTTCAGGTCTGCATTCTCCCAGTTCACAGAACCAGATAAAGTCCTCTGAATGGGCAGGGGGGCAGATGAAACAATGGAAGGCAAAGGTCTAGTTTGGGTTTTAGTCTGAGGAGGGTCAACGGATGTTTGATCATAAAGCAGTTCAGGGGCAGCACCTGAATCAGAGGCAGCATTAGGGGAGATGCTGGCACCAGAACAAGCCCGAAGTTTCCCCCCCGTCCAGGGGGACGACTGGTTGGTCGGCATGGCAATCAAGTTCTAGGTGGAAACACTAAACAAAAAGTAGAGATGGTTCTCCAATAAAATCAACTCTGACTGGATTGATCCTGATCAGAAGTCATCACTGCTGTCTCCATGACTGGACCATAATGGATGTTGGAGCTGCTGAAGACAAAGTTCTGAAAAATCCCACAAAAACTAAAACTGTCCCCTCTCAACTGGTCCTCTGAGCTACTGTCACATCTGTAGGACCTCATAGACAGAGAGGTCTGGTGGAGGTCGTGGACCTGCCATGTGTCACTCTACAGGAGGTACCACACGCTTCAAGATCAGTCCTGAAACAGATCCAACACAGAAAACCGTTAGTCTGAGAGTCTGCTGAGACACACAGTCACACAGCAAGAATCACAACGCACTTCAAGATGAAAACTAAACTAAAAAACTAAACTACCAACAGCCAGAAACCACCAACAGCCAAACACTGAAAACAACAACAATCAGAAACCAACAACAGCCAAACACAGAAAACAACAACAATCAGAAACCAACAACAACCAAAACACAGAAAACAACAACAATC
>SSNR01000602.1:126408-143758 GCA_006937965.1 Callopanchax toddi
AACTACAGGACTCTAAACTACAGGACTCTAAACTACAGGACTCTAAACTACAGGGCTCTAAACTACAGGACTCTAAACTACAGGACTTTAAACAACAGGACTCTAAACTACAGGACTCTAAACTACAGGGCTTTAAACTACAGGACTCTAAACTACAGGACTTTAAACTACAGGGCTCTAAACTACAGGGCTCTAAACTACAGGACTCTAAACTACAGGACTCTAAACTACAGGACTCTAAACTACAGGACTCTAAACTACAGGGCTCTAAACTACAGGACTCTAAACTACAGGACTCTAAACTACAGGGCTCTAAACTACAGGACTCTAAACTACAGGACTCTAAACTACAGGGCTCTCAACTACAGGACTCTAAACTACAGGACTCTAAACTACAGGGCTCTCAACTACAGGACTCTAAACTACAGGACTCTAAACTACAGGGCTCTCAACTACAGGACTCTAAACTGACTTTAAAAACCTGCAGGAGACATGTCCCCCCTGCACCCCACCCTAACCCTAACCCTGACTCAAGTACGTGAATGTAACCTGGTCAAGCACCAGACCGGAACCAGCAGCTCATAAAGACCCGGTCCTGGAGGACGTCTCGTGTGTCTTCGTCTTCAGGTGCAGACCAAAGACAGCATGAAGTCACTGTCAGGGAGTGGCCCAGTCTGTTTACCAGGGGAGGGTTTGTTAACTCTACACATCCTGGTCACAAGAGAACCAGCACACACACACACACACACACACACACACACACACACACACACACACACAAACAGCCCTTCATCTTTAAAGCCATCATTCAGATGGACGTTGTGTTTTTTCTGAATGTTATCTAAACGATGACGACTCGTCATGAATGATCTCACCTCAGCAGGTCGACCTGCTGACAGATCTTTCAAACTACATCAAGACTCAGAGACAGGAAGTGATCAGGATGCTGTTAAACACACACACACAAACACTCTGGTCGCATCACAAACACAACAGCCAATCAGCAGCTTAGTGGTGCAGGTGATCAGGAGGGTCAGATATCCAACGGCACTTCCAGGTGGTGAGGTCTGACTGAAAGGTTCATCAGAACAATGGAGTCTAGACCCAGGTAGGAGACCACACACACACACACACACACACACACACACACACACACACACACACACACACACACACACACACACACACACACACACACACACACACACACACACACACACACACACCACCAGGGAACGTAAATACTTTTCTGAAAATGAAACTTGAGGACATCAGGCTGCAGCTCCTCGACCTTTAAAGACTAGCTGCATGGGAGGCCCTCTGGACACTGGGGTCTCGTCTTCTTCCGCTTATCCGGGTCCGGGTCGTGGGGGCAGCATCCCAATTAGGGCGCTCCAGACGGTCTTCTCCCCAGCCACTTCTACCAGCTCCTCCAGCAGGATCCCAAGGCGCTCCAGGGCCAAACCAGAGATAGATTTTCTCCAGCGTGTCCTGGGTCGACCCGGGGGCCTCCTGCTGGCAGGACATGCCTGAAACACCTCCCTGGGGAGGCGTCCAGGGGGCGTCCTAACAAGATGCCCGAACCACCTCAGCTGGCTCCTTTCGACATGGAGGAGCAGCGGTTCTACTCCGAGTCTCTCCCGAATCTCTGAGCTCCTCACCCTATCCCTAAGGCTGAGCCCGGACACCCTGCGGAGGAAACTCATTTCGGCCGCTCATCCACCTGTGGACCCACCACCTGCAGGAGGAGCATGAAGGGTCCGGTGCGTTGTGGACCAGATGGCAGACCAAGGCGGGAGCTTTGGCGGTCTGATCCCCGGACACAAAAACTGGACACTGTGGTACTCAGTAAATCCATGTTGCATTTGTGATGAAGTATTTACCACTAGCCGTTACAGGCTGCTGTGATTAGGTTTCATTCTCTGTCTGGTTCAGATCTCTCTTCACCAGGTCAGACCGGTTTAGACTCTGTCCTAGTCCTCCCTCCTTCCCTCATAGTGAACAAGACCCTGAGGCACTTCAACTCCTCCTCCTGAGGCAGTATCTCCACCCCGATCTGGAGTAGACGCAGCAGAGATTTAGTTACTGATGTTGTTGAACAGCTCTAGTGACTCTGCAGACTTAAGAGGAGGTCAGGAGATCTTTCAGATGGAGTAGAGGAACATGGTGACTACAAGAGCTCAACGTTTCTGCTGTAAGGCTTCAGACTGTGAATGCTGTCATCTACCCATGTCTTAGAGTTTAACACAGGAAGCAGACGAATAGAATATCTCTGTCCGGATCCATCGGTGAGGATGTTTTCAGTATACAGCAGCAGTGACAGCTGAACATTTTCAATAAGCACACAAGGTACACACAATACAGAGCAGAGATCAAACATATGGCTATAAAAAAAGAAGAAGAAAAGAAATGGAACTTATCATTCAGGAGAAAACTGACTCGTGTCTAAATGAAGGTCTGTCAGCAGCAGGAAGATTGGGCATCATTTTACATTAAACAACTTTTAAAACATGATAAACTTTTATCATGTTTGATTCTGTTTTCTGTGAAGCACTTTGTGATTTTTTCTGTGAAAGGTGCTCGAGAAATAAACTTTACTTACTTACCCTATTTTCTCCAATCATTTGTAAAATTGAAAAATTCCTTTAGGCAGCTTTTATTCTGAAGGAACCCTAGATCACCCCACCCTTAACCCCTGACCCTCTGACCCCCTGACCCTCTGACCTCTAACCCTCTGATCTCTAACCCTCTGACCTCTGACCTCTGACCTCTAACCCTCTGACCTCTAACCCTCTGACCCTCTAACCTCTGACCCTCTAACCCTCTGACCTCTGACCCTCTGACCTCTGACCTCTAACCCTCTGACCTCTGACCCTCTGACCCTCTAACCCTCTGACCCTCTGACCTCTGACCTCTAACCCTCTAACCTCTAACCCTCTGACCTCTAACCCTCTGACCCTCTAACCCTCTGACCCTCTAACCCTCTGACCCTCTAACCCTCTAACCTCTAACCCTCTGACCCCCTAACCCTCTGACCCCCTAACCCCCTGACCCTCTAACCCTCTGACCCCCTAACCCCCTAACCCTCTGACCCTCTAACCCTCTGACCCTCTGACCCTCTGACCTCTAACCCTCTGACCCTCTAACCCTCTGACCCTCTAACCCTCTGACCTCTAACCCTCTAACCTCTAACCCTCTGACCCCCTAACCCCCTGACCCTCTAACCCTCTGACCCTCTAACCCTCTAACCCTCTGACCCTCTAACCCTCTGACCCTCTGACCTCTAACCCCCTGACCCTCTAACCTCTAACCCTCTGACCCTCTGACCCTCTGACCCTCTGACCTCTAACCCCCTGACCCTCTAACCCTCTGACCCTCTAACCCTCTGACCCTCTGCCCCTCTGACCCTCTGACCCTAACCCTCTAACCTCTAACCCTCTGACCCTCTAACCCTCTGACCCTCTAACCCTCTGACCCTCTGACCTCTAACCCCCTGACCCTCTAACCTCTGACCCTCTAACCCTCTGACCCTCTAACCCTCTGACCCTCTAACCCTCTAACCCTCTGACCCTCTAACCCTCTGACCCTCTGACCTCTAACCCCCTGACCCTCTAACCCTCTGACCTCTAACCCTCTGACCCTCTAACCCTCTAACCCTCTGACCCCCTGACCCTCTGACTCTCTGACCCCCTAACCCTCTGACCCTCTAAACTCTAACCCTCTGACCTCTAACCCTCTGACCCTCTGACCTCTAACCCTCTGACCCTCTAACCCTCTGACCCTCTGACCCCCTGACCCTCTGACCCCCTGACCCTCTGACCCCCTGACCCCCTGACCCCCTGACCCTCTAACCCTCTAACCCTCTGACCCTCTAACCCTCTGACCCTCTAACCCTCTGACCCTCTGACCTCTGACCCCCTGACCCTCTGACCCTCTGACCCCCTGACCCCCTGACCCTCTGACCCTCTAACCCTCTAACCCTCTAACCCCCTGACCCTCTAACCCCCTAACCCCCTGACCCCCTGACCCTCTGACCCCCTGAACCCCTGACCCTCTGACCCCCTGACCCTCTGACCCCCTGACCCTCTAACCCCCTGACCCTCTAACCCTCTAACCCCCTGACCCCCTGACCCTCTGACCCTCTGACCCTCTAACCCTCTGACCCTCTGACCTCTAACCCTCTGACCCTCTAACCCTCTGACCCTCTAACCCTCTGACCCTCTAACCCCCTGACCCTCTAACCCCCTGACCCTCTGACCCCCTGACCCTCTGACCCCCTGACCCTCTAACCCCCTGACCCTCTAACCCCCTAACCCTCTAACCCCCTGACCCTCTAACCCCCTAACCCCCTCACCCTCTAACCCTCTGACCCTCTGACCTCTGACCTCTGACCCTCTGACCTCTGACCCTCTAACCCTCTGACCCTCTAACCCTCTAACCCTCTGACCCTCTAACCCTCTAACCCTCTAACCCTCTGACCCTCTAACCCTCTGACCCTCTAACCCTCTGACCCTCTGACCTCTAACCCCCTGACCCTCTAACCTCTAACCCTCTAACCCCCTGACCTGCTGGACCCGACCTGACGGGACTCACTCCCTTCTACTCGTCAGTGCTGGAGGCCTTTAAAGTGCTGAAGGTCACACGAGCTCCTGACCCAGCACCAGGGAGATGGCTGCTGGAGGAACCACTCTTTGATAATGACTTTCTTCCTCATGCTGGGATCTTAACATCTGCTACATTAAAGAACAGGTTTATTGAGGCGGGGATCGTCAAACTGGGACATCTAAGGACCTTCTCCTCTGAAGCCCTGAGTGAGCTGACTGACATCAGGTCCTCTAGAGTGATGGAGAAGGTGGTGGAGGAGGTCTGGAAGTCTCTGTCTGTGCCACTGAGAGCCTTTGGAGAGAACTGGTCTCTATCTGACCACTGGGATGATGAGTGTGAGGACATGTTTCCCTCTCTGGATGTCAGACCAGCTGTTGTGGGTTGGCAGGAGGAGAGTGGTTCTCTCTTCTCACTAGATACTCCGGTGTTGGGCTCCTTCCACTCCTGTGGGAAGAAGCAGATCTATCTCACTTGTGTGAAGGTTCTGAACAGGCGCTTCTTGATGGGAGTCAAGGAGTCGAGGTGGACCCAGGTTTTTGATTCAGACTCGACCCCTAAAGGCAGGTGGAGGATCCTGGAGAAGCCTCCAGTTGAAAAACGGATGGCTGACCTCCAGTGGAGGATCATACATGGAGCGCTAGCTACGAACAGACACAGAGCCCGCTTTGATCCGAGCACTGGGGGGGAGGTCCTTTCTGTGGCCAACAGGAGACCCTAGAGCACCTGGTGGTGGCGTGTTCTAGACTGGGAGGGAGGTCCTTTCTGTGTCCAACAGGAGACCCTAGAGCACCTGGTGGTGGCGTGTTCTAGACTGGGGGGGAGGTCCTTTCTGTGTCCAACAGGAGACCCTAGAGCACCTGGTGGTGGCGTGTTCTAGACTGGGAGGGATGTTCAGGGTATTAGACCGTTGGGTCAGTGCCTTGGGAGAAACTTTTAATGTACCCTCCTTTGTTTTTGGTCACAAATACAGCGTCAAAAAGAAACGAGTATCACTGTTAATCAATTTTCTTTTTGCTAACGCCAAACTGGCAATCTGGAAAACCAGGAAAAACCAGATGCTGGGACAGAGCTGGACTGATGTGGAGAGGAGCCTGAAGGGCCTGGTGGAGGCCCGTCTAAAAGTGGAACACGCTTTTTATAAACTCACTTCCAATCTGGAGACTTTTAAAAATCTGTGGGGGATCAGGCAGGTCCTGGTCTCAGTGGAGGGAGACGGATCCCTCAGGGTTCACTATAAACCCTGACAAAGAACATTTTAACATTTTAGGAGAAGACTGATGAGTGATTATTGTATATTTTTATTGAAGTGTTGTTAAAATAAATATTTTTGAAAGTCTAACCCTCTGACCCCCTGACCCTCTAACCCTCTGACCCTCTAACCTCTAACCCTCTGACCCTCTGACCTCTAACCCTCTGACCCTCTGACCCCCTGACCCCTCTAACCCCCTGACCCTCTAACCCCCTGACCCTCTAACCCTCTGACCCTCTAACCCCCTGACCCTCTGACCCCCTGACCCTCTGACCCTCTGACCCCCTGACCCCCTGACCCTCTGACCCCCTGACCCTCTGACCCCACCCTCTAACCCCTAACCCTCTAACCCCCTGACCCTCTAACCCTCTAACCCCCTGACCCTCTAACCCTCTGACCCTCTAACCCTCTAACCCTCTGACCCTCTAACCCTCTAACCCCCTGACCCTCTGACCCCCTGACCCCCTAACCCCCTGACCCTCTGACCCCCTGACCCTCTGACCCCCTGACCCTCTGACCCCCTGACCCTCTGACCCCCTGACCCTCTGACCCCCTGACCCTCTAACCCTCTGACCCTCTAACCCTCTGACCCCCTGACCCTCTCCTGACCCTCTGACCCCCTGACCCCCTGACCCCCTGACCCTCTACCCCCTGACCCTCTGACCAACCCTCTGACCCCCTGACCCTCTGACCCCCTGACCCTCTGACCCCCTGACCCCCTGACCCTCTGACCACCCCTCTAACCCCCTGACCCCCTAACCCTCTAACCCCATGACCCTCTAACCCTCTGACCCTCTAACCCCCTGACCCCCTGACCCTCTGACCCCCTGACCCTCTGACCCTCTGACCCCCTGACCCTCTGACCCTCTGACCCTCTGACCCTCTAACCCTCTAACCCTCTGACCCCCTGACCCTCTAACCCTCTGACCCCCTGACCCTCTGACCCCCTGACCCTCTGATCCCCCTGACCCTCTGACCCCTAACCCTCTGACCCTCTAACCCTCTAACCCTCTGACCTCTAACCCTCTAACCTCTAACCCTCTGACCCTCTAACCCTCTGACCCTCTAACCCTCTGACCCTCTGACCTCTAACCCCCTGACCCTCTAACCCTCTGACCCTCTAACCCTCTGACCCTCTGACCCTCTGACCTCTAACCCTCTAACCCTCTGACCTCTAACCCTCTAACCTCTAACCCTCTGACCCTCTAACCCTCTGACCCTCTGACCCTCTGACCTCTAACCCTCTAACCCTCTGACCTCTAACCCTCTGACCCTCTGACCCCCTGACCCTCTGACCCTCTGACCCTCTAACCCTCTGACCCTCTGACCTCTAACCCTCTAACCCTCTGACCTCTAACCCTCTAACCCTCTGACCCTCTGACCTCTAACCCCCTGACCCTCTAACCCTCTGACCCTCTAACCCTCTGACCCTCTACCCTCTAACCTCTGACCCTCTAACCTCTAACCCCCTGACCCTCTGACCCTCTGACCCTCTAACCCTCTGACCCTCTGACCTCTAACCCTCTAACCCTCTGACCCTCTAACCCTCTGACCCTCTAACCCTCTGACCTCTAACCCTCTAACCCCCTAACCCTCTGACCCTCTAACCCTCTGACCTCTAACCCTCTGACCCTCTAACCTCTGACCCTCTAACCTCTAACCCTCTGACCCTCTAACCTCTAACCCTCTGACCCTCTGACCTCTAACCCTCTACCCCCACCCTCTAACCCTCTAACCCTCTAACCCTCTGACCCTCTAACCCTCTGACCTCTAACCCTCTAACCTCTAACCCTCTGACCCCCTAACCCCTGACCCTCCCCCTAACCCTCTAACCCTCTGACCCTCTGACCTCTAACCCTCTGACCCTCTGACCTCTAACCCTCTGACCCTCTAACCCTCTGACCCTCTAACCCTCTGACCCTCTAACCCTCTGACCCTCTAACCCTCTGACCCTCTAACCCTCTAACCTCTAACCCTCTGACCTCTAACCCCCTGACCCTCTAACCTCTGACCCTCTACCCCCTGACCCTCTGACCCCCCCTGACCCTCTGACCCCCTGACCCTCTGACCCCCTGACCCCCTGACCCTCTGACCCTCTAACCCTCTAACCCCTAACCCTCTGACCCCCTGACCCTCTAACCCCCTGACCCTCTAACCCCCTGACCCTCTAACCCCCTGACCCTCTGACCCCCTGACCCTCTGACCCCCTGACCCTCTGACCCCCTGACCCTCTAACCCTCTGACCCTCTGACCCTCTGACCCCCTGACCCTCTGACCCCCTGACCCTCTAACCCTCTGACCCTCTGACCCTCTGACCCCCTGACCCTCTAACCCCCTGACCCTCTAACCCTCTGACCCTCTAACCCTCTAACCCCCTGACCCTCTAACCCTCTGACCCTCTAACCCTCTGACCCCCTGACCCTCTGACCCTCTGACCCCCTGACCCCCTGACCCTCTGACCCTATGACCCCCTGAACCCCTGACCCTCTGACCCCCTGACCCTCTGACCCTCTGACCCTCTAACCCTCTAACCCCCTGACCCCCTGACCCTCTAACCCCCTGACCCTCTAACCCTCTGACCCTCTAACCCTCTAACCCTCTGACCCTCTGACCCTCTAACCCTCTAACCCTCTGACCCTCTGACCCCCTGACCCTCTGACCCTCTGACCCCCTGACCCTCTAACCCTCTAACCCCCTGACCCTCTGACCCCCTGACCCTCTAACCCCCTGACCCTCTGACCCTCTGACCCCCTGACCCTCTGACCCTCTGACCCTCTGACCCCCTGACCCTCTGCCCCCTGACCCCCTGACCCTCTGACCCTCTGACCCTCTGACCCCCTGACCCTCTGACCCTCTGACCCTCTGACCCCCTGACCCTCTGACCCTCTGACCCTCTAACCCTCTGACCCTCTGACCCTCTGACCCCCTACCCTCTAACCCCCTGACCCTCTAACCCTCTGACCCTCTAACCCTCTGACCCTCTGACCTCTAACCCCCTGACCCTCTAACCCTCTAACCCTCTGACCCTCTGACCCCCTGACCCCCTAACCCCCTGACCCTCTGACCCCCTGACCCTCTGACCCCCTGACCCTCTGACCCTCTGACCCTCTGACCCCCTGACCCTCTGACCCTCTAACCCTCTAACCCTCTGACCCTCTGACCCTCTAACCCTCTGACCCTCTAACCTCTAACCCTCTAACCCTCTGACCCTCTGACCCTCTGACCCTCTGACCCTCTGACCCTCTGACCCCCTGACCCTCTGACCCTCTGACCCCCTGACCCCCTGACCCTCTGACCCCCTGACCCTCTGACCCCCTGACCCTCTAACCCCTGACCCCCTCTGACCCTCTAACCCCCTAACCCCCTAACCCTCTAACCCTCTGACCCTCTAACCCTCTGACCCTCTGACCCTCTGACCTCTAACCCTCTAACCCTCTGACCTCTAACCCTCTAACCCTCTGACCCTCTCACCCTCTGACCCTCTGACCCTCTAACCCTCTGACCCTCTGACCCTCTGACCCCCTGACCCTCTGACCCTCTGACCCTCTAACCCTCTAACCCCCTGACCCCCTAACCCTCTAACCCCCCCCTCTAACCCTCTAACCCTCTGACCTCTAACCCTCTGACCCTCTAACCCTCTGACCCTCTAACCCTCTGACCCTCTAACCCTCTGACCCTCTAACCCTCTAACCCTCTGACCCTCTAACCCTCTGACCCTCTGACCCTCTGACCCTCTGACCCCCTGACCCTCTAACCCCCTGACCCTCTGACCCCCTGACCCTCTGACCCTCTGACCCTCTGACCCTCTGACCTCTAACCCTCTAACCCTCTGACCCTCTAACCCTCTGACCCTCTAACCCTCTAACCCTCTGACCCTCTAACCCTCTGACCCTCTAACCCTCTGACCCTCTGACCCCCTGACCCTCTGACCCTCTGACCTCTAACCCTCTAACCTCTGACCCTCTGACCCTCTGACCCTCTAACCCTCTGACCCTCTAACCCTCTAACCTCTAACCCTCTGACCCTCTAACCCTCTGACCTCTAACCCTCTAACCTCTGACCCTCTAACCCTCCCTCTGACCCCCTGACCTCTAACCCTCTGACCCCCCTACCCTCTAACCCTCTGACCCTCTAACCCTCTGACCTCTAACCCTCTAACCTCTAACCCTCTGACCCCCTAACCCTCTGACCCTCTAACCCTCTAACCCTCTGACCCCTCTGACCCTCTGACCTCTAACCCCCTGACCCCCTGACCCTCTAACCCCATGACCCTCTAACCCTCTGACCCTCTAACCCTCTGACCCCCTGACCCTCTAACCCCCTGACCCTCTACCTCTAACCTCTAACCCTCTGACCCCCTAACCCTCTGACCCTCTAACCCACTGACCCTCTAACCCTCTGACCCTCTAACCCTCTGACCTCTAACCCTCTAACCTCTAACCCTCTGACCCCTAACCCTCTGACCCTCTAACCTCTGACCCTCTACCTCTAACCCTCTGACCCTCTAACCTCTAACCCTCTGACCCTCTGACCTCTAACCCTCTCCTCTGACCCTCTGACCCCCTAACCCTCTGACCCTCTAACCCTCTGACCCTCTAACCCTCTAACCCCCTGACCCTCTAACCCTCTGACCCTCTAACCCTCTGACCCCCTGACCCCCTGACCCTCTAACCCCCTGACCCTCTGACCCCCTGACCCTCTGACCCCCTGACCCTCTAACCCCCTGACCCTCTGACCCTCTGACCCCCTGACCCCCTGACCCTCTGACCCTAATCCTAAGGTAGGTAGGTTGTATTGGATTCACTGGGGCAGTGAAACCACTTCTGTTGATCTTTTAATGAGTTTCCAGTTCCTTCATAACCCGTGGTTCAGCGGTCTATAGAATAAATTAGGTTTGTTTTCCTCTGGTTTGAGTTGAAGTCTAAGCTAGCGTGAGAGAAAAGCTTGAGTACCGAGACCGGTCTTCAGAAACCGGGTCAGCAGGAGAAGGGCTGGTCTGTCTACAGCAAACACGAACTGACAAAACACTTTCTGAAACCACAGCTGATTAAACAGATCCGTTCTCAGAGTCAAGGTGAGGACCAGAGGACGGACATGTAAAGGATCAGGCTGGATCTGAAGGAAGAAGAGTGTTTCTGGTTCCACTGGTTTAAACTGGAGAAGCTTCTGGCTCTTGTTAGAAGAAAAGGGAACGTTTTTCACCAGAATGGATCCTACTGCGTCTCTGCAGCGGTGAGCGACTCTAGTCTGATTTATTATTATTATCCAGGAGAAAGTCTTAGAATCAGCCTTCCACTTTATGAAAATATCCTGAGAATAAAAGCCTGCCTAAAGCGTGTGGAGCTTCTGAACTGACAGACCTGTTAGATAGATCACACTCACACACCTGGACCTGGACCTGGTAGCTCCTGGTTTCTTATGGTTGAATTGTCATCGTTTGAATATCTTACTGAATCTGTTCACTGTCAAATGAATAAGTTGATTAATTTAGTTTAGAAACCAACAAAACATCACTGTGGGTTCAGAGGTGACTTCTTCTCTGTGAACTCATCCTGGTGATTTTAACCTTCATACAGATGAACGAACAACGTGTGTATCAAACTTAAACTGGTGTTTTGATAGTGTGCATTGTTCTCTAGTCTAACTCAATGCTATCTGTGTCATTTTTATAAAGAAAGAAGCTCTGATTCTTCTAATAGAAGCTTTAGAAGTTTTCTCTTTTACACCTGAGTTTGAAGCAGCAGATTCTCATCAGTATCAATGATCTGCAGAGCCCTGGCTTCTGATTGGCTGAAGGTATTTGATCCTGAATGTGACGGTGAACCTGGCAGCCAGACTTTATGTGGGTGAAGTGACGGTGCTGTTTACTAAGCTAAGCTGGAAGGACAAATCTTCCTCTCACAAATCTCTTCAGAAGGGTAATACTGAATTGAGGTTTTCTCCTAAAAGCTCACAGAGCCAGCCTGAAGCACACAGCCATGTGGACCGTGGTCTCCACCTGCGGGCTGATCCTCACCTCACGGCTCTGAGCTGGGTCTTCCACTAACGAGCGGCGAAACACGGCCTGCGCTAGCTTGTGTGTCTAACCACAGCACCTCGAAATAACTGCTAATTTCATCAAGATTAGCCAAAATATATTACAAACGTAGCCAATAGCTGCACCTACACAACTCATTCTCTTCCATGCAAAAAACAACAACATTCCTATAAAAACTTAAATAAAATCATTCCCAGGTGTAGAACTCAGACCCTCAGGTCCTATAGGCAGGGTTTAAATAAAGGCTAATGGACTTCTTTGGTTCTCTGAAGACGTTTCGCTGCTCATCCCAGTAGCTTTGTCAATTCTGTCTGTAGTAAAGGAGAGAGTCTTCTCTTCATCAGTGGTGACTGTGGTGCAGGGGCATTAGAGATCACCTCCCACATCAAAGAGCGTGGGTTCAAACCCCGGCCCAGCCATGTGTCCAAGTGTTATCGGGACAGATAAACATTTGTACCTTCAGGTATTGTTACAAGGAAAAGAATGTGTTCAGCACTGTTGTAATATGTTTGGTAGGTTCAAAATAAAATTCCATATTATTGGAGCATTCACCAAATCAAACGCTGTAACTCGGGTGTGACGTCATTCCCAGTTCCGACCTCCGAGGTGAATGGAGCGCAGCACCAGTCGCTGTATCATGTAGATCACGTGACGACTTCCTGAACGTGGTCTGAGACTCTCAGAGCGTCTCAGTGACCAAACTCCGTGAGGAGCACACACACTGCTGTAGCAGCAGACTGAGTAAACATAGCGCTGAAATTAATACACTCTCTTAACATTTACACAGTTTGTTCATTTTAGTTATTTAAAAAGATTTTGAAGTGTTTAATGGACTGGCACCGAACCCCCTGTGTGACTGAGAAGCTGAGCAGCCTCTGGGGGATGGAGCCGTTTCCTAAAACCCTCTCACCAGTTTGAACATTTTTAAAAAGCAACCTAGATCCTGGTGTCCCAGCAGCACCTTACAGAGAACCACAGGAACTCCACATGTGCACATCCCATGAGAACATGTGAAATGAACATGTAAAACATGTGAACGACATGTCAAAGTTGTGTGGAACGCTTCAACATGTTCATGTGTTCCCATGTGGTCATATGTGGAACAGCATGTTAAGATCCTGTGTTTTTCCATAAGGGCGGCGCTGCTTCCATATCTAATAGTTGAACGAGCCTTCCTGTGGCCGTGGTCACTTTGTGTCTGTGTCAAACCAGCTGTCATCATTTTTAACCCTTTCATGTTTTAAACTTCATCTATGTTTCTGTTGTCTGTGTTTTAAAGCCCATCTAGGGACAAATGCTGCTAAAGAGCTAGGGCTGTGGTTTTCACACTGGGTCTATGTTCCTGTATCTGCCTCTATTAAATACATGAACCTACAGACTTGTAGTAACTAATTAATGGCATGGTAACTACAGATCTGTGGTAACTAGTTACATACCTGTGGTAACTAGTTACAGACCTGTGGTAACTAGTTACAGACCTGTGGTAACTAGTTACAGACCTGTGGTAACTAGTTACATACCTGTGGTAACTAGTTACAGACCTGTGGTAACTAGTTACAGATCTGTGGTAACTAGTTATAGACTTGTGGTAACTAGTTACAGACCTGTGGTAACTAGTTACAGACCTGTGGTAACTAGTTACAGACCTGTGGTAACTAGTTACAGACTTGTGGTAACTAGTTACAGATCTGTGGTAACTAGTTACAGATCTGTGGTAACTAGTTACAGACCTGTGGTAACTAGTTACAGACTTGTGGTAACTAGTTACAGACCTGTGGTAACTAGTTACAGACTTGTGGTAACTAGTTACAGACTTGTGGTAACTAGTTACAGATCTGTGGTGACTAGTTACAGACTTGTGGTAACTAGTTACAGACCTGTGGTAACTAGTTACAGACTTGTGGTAACTAGCTACAGACCTGTGGTAACTAGTTACAGACCTGTGGTAACTAGTTACAGACCTGTTGTAACTAGTTACAGACTTGTGGTAACTAGTTACAGACCTGTGGTAACTAGTTACAGATCTGTGGGAACTAGTTACAGACTTGTGGTAACTAGTTACAGATCTGTGGTAACTAGTTACAGACTTGTGGTAACTAGTTACAGACCTGTTGTAACTAGTTACAGACCTGTGGTAACTAGTTACAGACTTGTGGTAACTAGTTACAGATCTGTGGTAACTAGTTACAGACTTGTGGTAACTAGTTACAGACCTGTGGTAACTAGTTACAGATCTGTGGTAACTAGTTACAGACTTGTGGTAACTAGTTACAGACTTGTGGTAACTAGTTACAGATCTGTGGTGACTAGTTACAGACTTGTGGTAACTAGTTACAGACTTGTGGTAACTAGTTACAGACTTGTGGTAACTAGCTACATACCTGTGGTAACTAGTTACAGACCTGTGCTAACTAGTTACAGACCTGTGGTAACTAGTTACAGATCTGTGGTAACTAGTTACAGACTTGTGGTAACTAGTTACAGATCTGTGGTAACTAGTTACAGACTTGTGGTAACTAGTTACAGATCTGTGGTAACTAGTTACAGACCTGTGGTAACTAGTTACAGACTTGTGGTAACAAGTTACAGATCTGTGGTAACTAGTTACAGACCTGTGGTAACTAGTTACAGACTTGTGGTAACTAGTTACAGACCTGTGCTAACTAGTTACAGATCTGTGGTAACTAGTTACAGACCTGTGGTAACTAGTTACAGACTTGTGGTAACTAGTTACAGACCTGTGGTAACTAGTTACAGACTTGTGGTAACTAGTTACAGACCTGTGGTAACTAGTTACAGATCTGTTGTAACTAGTTACAGACTTGTGGTAACTAGTTACAGACTTGTGGTAACTAGTTACAGATCTGTGGTAACTAGTTACAGACTTGTGGTAACTAGTTACAGATCTGTGGTAACTAGTTACAGACTTGTGGTAACTAGTTACAGACCTGTGGTAACTAGTTACAGACTTGTGGTAACTAGCTACAGACCTGTGGTAACTAGTTACAGACCTGTGGTAACTAGTTACAGATCTGTGGTAACTAGTTACAGACCTGTGGTAACTAGTTACAGATCTGTGGTAACTAGTTACAGACCTGTGGTAACTAGTTACAGATCTGTGGTAACTAGTTACAGACCTGTGGTAACTAGTTACAGACCTGTGGTAACTAGTTACAGACTTGTGGTAACTAGTTACAGACCTGTGGTAACTAGTTACAGACCTGTGGTAACTAGTTACAGACCTGTGGTAACTAGTTACAGACCTGTGGTAACTAGTTACAGATCTGTGGTAACTAGTTACAGACCTGTGGTAACTAGTTACAGATCTGTGGTAACTAGTTACAGACTTGTGGTAACTAGTTACAGACTTGTTGTAACTAGTTACAGATCTGTGGTAACTAGTTACAGACTTGTGGTAACTAGTTACAGACCTGTGGTAACTAGTTACAGACTTGTGGTAACTAGTTACAGATCTGTGGTAACTAGTTACAGACTTGTGGTAACTAGTTACATACCTGTGGTAACTAGTTACAGACTTGTGGTAACTAGTTACAGATCTGTGGTAACTAGTTACAGACCTGTGGTAACTAGTTAGTGGCCAGTGAACTGATTCCAGACCTGTAAACTAAATAAAGACATGGAGCTGATGCTCTCTGATGACTCACAGAACCAAACAGTGCTAAAGGTGTGTCTCAGTCTCTCTCTTGTGTAAACAGGAAGGAGAAGAAGAAGATATTTGGCCTGAAAGTGAAGAAGAAGAAAGAAATCCCAGATCTGGTCCTGGAAAACAAACGAGCTGTAGGTAAGGCCTGAAAAACACACGCTCAGGTGACAGGATGTTGGTGGGGCTAAAGCTCATTAAACACACCTCACAGTCAGGTGATGGGCTGTGGGCGGGGCTTAAAGTCATATCCCCCCCCCCCCCCCACAGAGTCAGGCGATGGGAGTGAGGCTAACGCTCAGTAAAACAAACAAGTGTCAGCAATCAGCTGGGAGAGTAAACCGTCTGATAATAAAGATTTGTTTCCTGTTTCAGAATCCTCACTTAGTCTTCTCACATCATGTGTGTGTGTGTGTGTGTGTGTGTGTGTGTGTGTGTGTGTGTGTGTGTGTGTGTACATGAAGACAGTGACGTGGAGGTTCCTCCTGAAGTCCCTGTCCTGCCAGAGGAAGAGTCCCAGGAGGGTCTGCCTGAAGTCAGAACCAGAGTCATCCTGAACAAAAGGAGGTGGGAAATGAAGATACCACAGACCACGCTGCAGCAGGACAGAGAGACAGAAAGGAAAGGGACGGGGCGCTCTACCTGCACAGGGGACAGGACAGAAACAATCAAAGGAAAACATTGACAGGAAAGAAGTGCAACAAATAAAAGCCAGGCATATATGGAAGAAAGACAGAGAGATAACAAGGTTATTGAGGTCCTTGTAGGTGATGAGGAAGATCTTGAATCGATTACGACACTGAAAAGGAAGCCAGTCAAAGTGTTTTAGGACGAGTTGTGTGATCTCTCTCGTTGGTTTGAGAGAGAAGCTGTGCAGCCGAATTTGGACCATTCTGAAGTTTTTTATGTGTGGAAGAAAGACCAAACATGGAGGAGCACATGAGAGGTGTTGATCCTAGGAATTGGACATTTGCATTTTAAAAATCCCTGAGGCACTAGTGATATGCCTTCTTTGTAAGGAGTTTGCTCACCTAAAGCTGCTCAGGTTTAGCCGACCATCAACACAAAGCACCCACTGAGCACAACCACAGACAGTGTGAGCTGCATATCACCATGTAGCGATCCATAGCAAAGCTATCCACCAAACGAAACTTCAGGAAACACCTCGTGGATGGGCAAGTCAGAGACCGACAGTCTGACAAATGTCTCTGCTAAGTGAAGGGTTAGGGTTTATTTACCGTATTTCTGATGATAATTACACATAATCATCCAGAATGTCGATTGATCGTTCCTCTTTTGAAGGTTGTGTTTTAATGACATTCTCTTCCACACTGAGAGGAGAGAAATGCTCCATTCATCCAGTTCAAAGCTGATGAAAACAGACATTCTTTTGAGGTCCGAAGCACTTCGTTTTCTCCATTCTGTTATGTGACAGGTTTTTATATACACATATACACCTAGATTTAACCTTTTATAACTGGTTATAACTGGTTATACCTGGTTATACCTGGTTATAACTGGTTATAACTGGTTATACCTGGTTATACCTGGTTATACCTGGTTATACCTGGTTATACCTGGTTATAACTGGTTATACACCTGGTTATAACTGGTTATACCTGGTTATACCTGGTTATAACTGGTTATAACTGGTTATACCTGGTTATACCTGGTTATACCTGGTTATAACTGGTTATAACTGGTTATACCTGGTTATACCTGGTTATAACTGGTTATAACTGGTTATACCTGGTTATACCTGGTTATAACTGGTTATAACTGGTTATACCTGGTTATA
>SSNR01000602.1:149329-154904 GCA_006937965.1 Callopanchax toddi
GATGACATGTTGTGAAGGTTGACCTAACTGTTGTATACATTTTAATTCTGTTGTGAGAAATGAGCCAAAGCTACTGAGATCAACTGTAATGCAGTGGCGGCCTGTCAATAGGGGGCGCCGTCTCACCAGTCTCACAGGAAGAGGAAGGAGAAGAAGAATAGAATCACCAAATAGTTTTAAAAGAACCATGAAAATGAAATGAAACGATCTATCCACTATAGTCTATACTACTATCAGTGCTGGGTATAATCTGCATCTAGGTCTAGTTTTAAATGTCCTCTCACTTTTTCACCAGACTGAAAGGTCGTGTGATGTACTTCCTGTTTCTTTGGGGTCTTCAGCGCATGCTTCAGGTGCACACATCTTTACCATGTTGACACTATAACTGGAGCATGTGCACTGGAACCCCCTTTAATTCAAAGTCTAGTAGAGCCTCGGGGCTCCTGAAGCGTAGTAGACCAGAGTCTGAGCTCAGATCAGGGCGTCGACCCTGACGCTGTGAGTAGCTCGTGATGAGGAAACTAAAGGATCTTTATTTAGAGACAGCTGTGACGACCCAGCTGATTGACTCCATGTGTCCTGACTGAATCGTTGTTTGGTCTGTTTGTATCTTTTGGTTTACTAACATGACGCTGATTTCCCTACTCACAAACGCCTCTGAGCTAATGCTAATGCTAGCTGCTCTGAGTCCTGATTTATTCATCAAACAGCGACAGGTCTTTGTTATCCTTGTGGCAGAACGTTAGAGGAACGTAATGGATGCTCCGTCACATCAGTATGTGGCAGAACCTGGGCGATCAGCTGGTTTAGATTGAGCGCGGCCCTATGGATCTGTGTGCTGGACTGGGCCCAGTGTTAGATAACCGATCCATCAGAACTGCATGATCCTGGTTTCACCGGCGCTCCTGCAGGTTCCTGTCAACCTGCTGGCTCAGCAGATATGATCCGACAGGTGGGCTGATATTAGTTTGATAGAATGGACAGCGTGACATGTCCTGCCTGATGTCTCTTTGGATTAAATGCTTTCATTAAATGTTCTGAACTCTGAGCTCTCCGTCTCACTGAGCGTTCACCGCTCTGTGGAAGGAGAAACGGCCAAGGAACAATTACAGTATTATTTAAAATAAACGCAGTTAAAAATGTCATTAATATAAGGTTTTTGATTATTAGGCTAAGTGACGGATAAAAATAGATTGACTGAATTTTTTGGACCTTGTCAGTCAAAATGATGGACTATGAGAAAGTCTAGTGTGACCTCTGGCCGTGTGTGATGGAGGCAGAGCAGGATGTCTGCAGGTGAGACAGAGACGGAGCTCAGGGAGGAGGACTGAGGTAGTCCAGATCTAAACGTCCTATCAGACTAACATCACCTGGCCCTGGGTGTCCTCTGGACGTCTGGGGCCTGGACCTCCTCCGCGTCCTCCGTGGGCCTTGGGGGCGGGTCTGTGGCTCCTCTAACTTATTATTGAATGTTTCAATAGAGAAACCTTACATAAACAAGCGCGCATATATACACACAGGTGATCACAAGGTGCTCACATAAAGACGACTCAGGTGTTTTCAGACACATTGACTGGGGCTGTGGTTGACACTGAACTCTCTTGAACTGGTGTATACGTATACATTTGAAGAATATCACAACTGTTGTGTATTCAGATGCTGTTTGTTGCTGTTGTATCTTTTCTCCTGTTTTGTTTGTTTGTGCTTTATTTACAGGTCTAGAAGTGGATTCTTCACGTCTCTTGTTCTCTTCTTTTTCTGTTTACTTTCTCCCCCATCCCTCTTTCTGTACCCTTCCCTTCACTTTCAGGCTCCGTGTCCAATCAACCATAAAAACATTCTAATAAAGATTTTGGGGGTTATATTTAAACAAAAATCAGGAGGAGTTTTATAGCAGTGGCTGTAACCTCTCACCTTGTTTTTGGCACTCAGACATGATTCTGTTTGCTCCACAGCCGGACAGGACACGGGGTAAAAAAAAGAAAAAAGACTAACATCACCTGAAACCTGACAGGTGGTTCTGGTGGGTCCAGGTCCAGTTCAGCTCAGACAGAATCTAAATCAGCTGATCAGTCCTCATCATGGACCTGGACTCTCTAAAAACTCTCCCCATTGGCTGATCTTCAAGGAGTCTGAACAGACTGATAGAACACATTCTCATTCAGGTCCTCATTTGACTCTGTCTAGAAAGGGGGGGGGGGTAAAGTGTTATAAATCACAAAGACTACATGGAACAACACTTAGACAACTTCCAGACCATATTGAGTGCGTAAGGAGAGCGGACAGACCAGATCTCTTCTCCTCACATCGAGCTGTTTTTAGATAAATCAGTAGTGTCTGGAAAAAGAAACATCATTTTTTATTTGAGTTTAATAAACTGTTTTCCTCTCAGGGCCGCACGTCCACTCAGAAGTCCACCGCGGACCCCGTGTGGAACGAGCAGGTTGTTTTCACTGAGATGTTTCCTCCGTTATGTCAGAGACTAAAGATTCAGGTCTGAACCTTCTAAGAAAAGCAAAAGATGGATTTGAATGGAAAATGCTTTTTAATCCTGGTGAAAAATAACAATGAATTCTCTTTGTAGGTCTGGGATGAAGGAAGCATGAATGATGTTGCCATAGGAACCCATTACTTTGACTTGAGGCGCATTTCAAATGAACAAGACGGGGACAAAGGTGAGGACATGCTGGATGTGGAGAATTGTCTCCTAGGACTAGTCGGGGTTCGGTCTGTAAAAACTACAGAAAGCAACTTCTACTTAGACCCAGTGACTGCAGAGAGAGACGTTAGGGTGAGACGAAGTCTGATCCAGACGGGAGTGGAGCCTGAACTTCTGAAGAGACTGAGCTCACCTCCATAACCAGCTGGAGGTGCTCTCACACCGTAGTGGGTTGTTATTTATTTATTGTGTTTAGTCTCTTCATTCTTTAAATGGAACTCGGCTGCATGGTGGAACAGTTGGTAGCACTGTTGCCTCAATGCATTAGGGTTGCAGGTTTGATTCCTGGCTTTGTGGAGTTATCACATTCCTATTCATGGGGGGGTTACTGCAACAGCACATCATCAGTGGAGACAAACTAAGGTGTTTCACGCTGGTCTAAACCCAGCTCACGTTCTCAGTTGGGACGAGTGTCAGCTACACACCTGAAACTGGTTTCTGACTGGAAAAGGGAGAGCTGCTCTAACATCCTCTGGTGTCAGCTCAAACACAGTGCTGTGTACTGGTTTCAACCAGTTCATATAGGTCAGTATTCTTCAGTAGCAGCACGTCTGACACGTGGAGTTCCTCAGGGTTCCTCTCTGAGCCTTCTCCTGTTCTCAGTGTAGAGGCTGCCATTAGGATCTGTAGTGTTATACACTGTGTAGTTAAACCTTGTAGTGTGTATAAAAGCTATGTTTTATTACTCACCTTCCGCTTTATCTATCACAGCTACCGAGGATTTAGACGAGAGTCTGTGTGCTCTGGAGACCTGGGTTTGAACAACTGTTTGTGATAAAAGCAGGATTATTCTAGATTCTATTTAGTTGCAGGGAGCATTTATGTACCTGTTATTTGACGAATGGAAGCTGAGTCAGGAATAAATATATTCAATATTTATTATAAAAGCTGACGAACATTTGTAAACAGATTAGCATTTGAGGTAGCAAGTTGGTTAGCATTCACTAAATGGTAGATGTTCTAATTGATCTTCTGAGTTTAGAACCTGAGTCTCGCGGTGAAGACTAGGGAGTTAGCTTAAGGGTTTAGTTATCAGGGATAAGGTGGAGAGGTTACTTTGATGAGCAGCCTAGTGGTATAGGGTTAGCTTTATCAAAGTAGCCTGCTTTACCAGGTCATGGGTCGTACTGCACCTCGCTCCTGGATCACGTCCGGCTGGTGGAGTTCGACGAGGAAGCGGAGATTCCCTCTCGGTCGATCTGGGGCCTGACAGGTATGGGGACCCGCCGGGCCAAGCGGAGAGCGTCCGTGGATGCGGAGATCAGTGGGGCCCATGGCTAGTCGGTTGATAGCTAGCTGTCTTACCCATTCTGGTTGGAATAGAGAGGCAGGTGGATGTTTCCTGCTCTCGGGGGTAAGAAGCTTCTTCGACTGCTACGGGGCTTGACCCGTTACCGGAACAGTCGGCATCAATAACCCACTGTGTAGCGAGTGACAGCGGGCTTGTCGTCTCCTCCGAGGCTGGCGGAGAACTGGATTCTTCCGTGCGGAGCAGACAGCTGAGAGCTGTCAGTGAACGTGGGCCAATCAGGAGACTCTAAACAAGACACGTGACTCAGGCTCTAAAGTCCTACGTCACCTCCGTGTGAGGAGTGTGGAAGGTTTACTTATTTATCCTTAGCAAGGTGGAAATAAGTAATAATACTGATTTAACCTTTTAGCAAAGTAACAATAATACTGAAGCTGGATCAAACATTCACAATGCTGTAAGAGAAAGTGCATTAATCATTTAAGACATTTCTGTAACAGATTAAGTGTCATTTTAGGAGGAGACACCTAAAGTCTTTATTATTATTATTATTAAAGTCCGGTGGCTTCTTCCGATACGACCGTGACCTTGGAGGAATGTTGATTCAGGTTAAAACATAATAAAAGAGTCATTATAATCTGAGTTATTGGGAAGAAGATGGATTATTATTTTAGATGATCACGTAGGTCAGAGGTCAGAGGTCAGAGTGCATGTTGATCACGCTACAGACCCCCCTTTTGTCAAGGTCAGGGGCACCTAGCAGAAGGCCGTGGCCTTGACAACCAATCCGAGTGATGGAGGACATCCGTGAACATCAGGAACCGAAAAGGAGGGAAGGTTAGTGGTACCTCCCCACCAGCAGAGTCAATCAACGATATGTGAAACAGTGTTACCAGGCACAGGGGAACCCTGTGTTGATGACCTTCAGGGAGTATGAGCATCCCACAACGAAACAGAATCACAGGAGGAGGGCATCCGTCCACACGATGCCAGAGACTGAGGAGTGGGGGCAGTTCGTGAAGGGGTCGCAGCAGAGAGAGGGAAGGATTCCATCCAGAGCCGCGTCGGCAGTCGACTTGCAGACGAGACCCGTCGGGAGCCTTGGACCTCTGTAGGCTGGACAGCAGAGCAGAGTAGAGGCACAGCACAGCACAGCAAAGAACCACAATCTGGTAAAAGGGCACCCAAAATGTGTGAGTGTAGGCAGATATGGTTGAAATAAACTAGAAAATTGGTTTATCTAATTTAAATATAGGCTATGTGTCATGCCATTACATTAACTAGGGTTTAAACCTAGAGAAATAAATTTGGAAATGTATTATTTGTACAAACTCTGAAAAGATTGACATTTACTTGGATCAGTTCACTCTAAGAGTCATATTTTAACGTAAAATTTGGAAAGACTCAAAGTCATATTTTAACCTAAGGTTTGACCTATTTAAGGTTTGGAAATACTTTAGTAAACTAAAGATTGTAGTGTTTGAACTAAGAATTTTAGTTTTAGGTTAGAGAAGTAAGATATTAAAGATTTGACAAGAAGGTTTAGGAGGACGTAGTATTAATCTTACATTACCTTATTATCCTTAAATTTGATTTAGGAAAGTAAA
>SSNR01000602.1:160605-183767 GCA_006937965.1 Callopanchax toddi
CGAGAGTCTGTGTGCTCTGGATACCTGGGTTTGAACAACTGTTTGTGATAAAAGCAGGATTATTCTAGATTCTGTTTAGTTGCAGGGAGCATTTATGTACCTGTTATTTGACGAATGGAAGCTGAGTCAGGAATAAATATATTCAATATTTATTATAAAAGCTGACGAACATTTGTAAACAGATTAGCATTTGAGGTAGCAAGTTGGTTAGCATTCACTAAATGGTAGATGTTCTAATTGATCTTCTGAGTTTAGAACCTGAGTCTCGCGGTGAAGACTAGGGAGTTAGCTTAAGGGTTTAGTTATCAGGGATAAGGTGGAGAGGTTACTTTGATGAGCAGCCTAGTGGTAGAGGGTTAGCTTTATCAAAGTAGCCTGCTTTACCAGGTCATGGGTAGTTACTGCACCTTGCTCCTGGATCGCGTCCGGCTGGTGGAGTTCGACGAGGAAGCGGAGATTCCCCCTCGGTCGATCTGGGGCCTGACAGGTATGGGGACCCGCCGGGCCAAGCGGAGAGCGTCCGTGGATGCGGAGATCAGTGGGACCCATGGCTAGTCGGTTGATAGCTGGCTGTCTTACCCATTCTGGTTGGAATAGAGAGGCAGGTGGATGTTTCCTGCTCTCAGGGGTAAGAAGCTTCTTCGACTGCTACGGGGCTTGACCCGTTACCGGAACAGTCGGCATCAATAACCCACTGTGTAGCGAGTGACAGCGGGCTATGTCGTCTCCTCCGAGGCTGGCGGAGAACTGGATTCTTCCGTGCGGAGCAGACAGCTGAGAGCTGTCAGTGAAACGTGGGCCAATCAGGAGACTCTAAACAAGACACGTGACTCAGGCTCTAAAGTCCTACGTTACCTCCGTGTGAGGAGTGTGGAAGGTTTACTTATTTATCCTTAGCAAGGTGGAAATAAGTAATAATACTGATTTAACCTTTTAGCAAAGTAACAATAATACTGAAGCTGGATCAAACATTCACAACGCTGTAAGAGAAAGTGCATTAATCATTTAAGACATTTCTGTAACAGATTAAGGTGTCATTTTAGGAAGAGACACCAAGAGTCTTTATTATTATTATTATTTAAAGTCCGGTGGCTTCTTCCGATACGACCGTGACCTTGGAGGAATGTTGATTCAGGTTAAAACATAATAAAAGAGTCATTATAATCCGAGTTATTGGGAAGAAGATGGATTATTATTTTAGATGATCACGTAGGTCAGAGGTCAGAGTGTATGTTGATCACGCTACAGATCCATCATCAGAAAATATAATATCCAGTTCCACTGCTTCACAGTGATATTCAGATTCATGTTCCTCTAAAAGTAAAAACAACCAGTTCACTGCAACCTCTACTGGACTGTCTCCATCCTACTTATTTAAAAAACTCAATCATGGGGCGGCACTAGCTCAGCTGGTAGAGTGGCCGGTCTGGTAACCGGAGGGTCACCGGTTCAATCCCCAGCTCCGGCTGGGTTAGATTGTTGTTGTGTCCTTGGGCAAGACACTTCACCCACCTTGCCTACACTCAAAAAACAGATTCAGGTCGTTCTTTCAAAGAATATATATAAATTTTGTCAGTTGTCCATAAATAAAATTAATACACACCAAATTAATTCGATTTTCTTTGTATGGACTAAAAATGATTCTAAACCATCAGAGGCTGATTCTGAACACAAAATAAATGAGTTTGTTTGGGCACTGGGGGGAGGAGGAGCACACTTTTGCACATTCACATTTGTACACAAAGAAAAAAAATTCAGTTAAGCTGAAACATTTTTTTTTATTTCACTCCATGTAAATGTAGCACTTTAGCTTTACAATAATTATTATTTGTCTGGTGAACCTAAAATATCTTCTTTCAAAATGGGATTTGTTACAATAACACAAAACTATTGAGTTGCACAACGGTCCACCCTCTTTGAACATTTTGCACTCTCATGACCTCCAAAGTCCTTATCCAATGTCTGTATCACACAGAAGACAACAGACATCGGATAAGAGAGGCCATCAAAATAAGGAAGCAGGCCAGGTGGTCTATGAACCAGGACGAGGGGGCCTAGGTCTCATTCTCACCTGGGACTCTCTTCTCCAGCGGCCAGCTGGTGGAGATGGGCGTGGCCATCCCTGCAGATATGACAGGTCTGGGTTGGTCACGCCCATCAGGAAGAACAGCTGATAATGACATGTCACACCTACATCTGTGACACTTCTGATGAAAACCGCAGACGCGAGTCAAAACATGTCAAGAAGGTAGTTGAACTAAAAATCATCCATTCAATTCAATGACAATTTAGCTTCACTGAATTACATTGTATTGAGTTGAACCAACTAAAAATGTTCACATCTTGTTAATGTGATTTTTTCCTTTTAAAGGTATTAAAGAAATTGTGTTTGACTGACTCAATATATTTACATTGTCATGATGTATATAGATTTGATTGAACCAACATATTTGTATTATGTGGAAAACCTGCCATCAATCAAATTGAGTTCATCCAATGAAAATTTTTTTTGAGTGTACTGGTGGTGGTCAGAGGGACTTGAAGGGCACCAGTGCATGCACCCCCACCTCCATCAGAGTGTCCGAGGGCAGCTGAGACTACAACGTAGTTTATCACCACCAGTGTGTGAGTGGGTGAGTGATGATCGTGTTGCACAGCGCTTTGGGGAGTGTTCAGCACTCTATAATTACAAACCATTTACCATGCCTTCATCACAGCTAGGAGTGGGAATCAATCCATTTTATCAACATCAGTGCTATTGTTGATTCTGCCTATTGTAAGATAAACGATCCTGTTTATTGTTACACCCTCGGCAAAATGATTTAGTTCATATGAGGTTTTAACGGAGCATCTCTGCGGTCCAACCTTTAGTTAGGACTAATGATAAATTGCGGGAAAAACTCGGTTCTTGGAGCATTACAGTGAGTAATTATGTACCCTTATGGACAGATGCAGATTTTATTGACTTATTTACTTTAGCAGCTTTTATTCTCTAAAAAGGACAAACGGACAGTTACAGACAGATAGAGGAGGTAGCTTGGTTTAGCATGGTAGCACCGATGTAAGATGTTAACAGGTGGTCTTAATAGTGAGTTTAATAGTCTGAATCTATGATGTTTAAGACTAGGGGTTTTATCTTAAGGTAAGTTAGTTACGGGGGCAATTTGGATGAGTTATGTTGGGTTGTTAACTTATCAAGGAAGCCTCAATTTACCAGAAGGTGGGATTCTTACTATGCGTTGTTCCGTGGATCGGACCCGGTGGAGGTAGGACCGCTTGAAGGTGGAGAACCCCTCTCGGTCGGGAACGCCTTTGGGGGTCGAGGCTGCCTCGGGCAGAAGGATTCGTCCTAGATACGACGACAGCAGACCCATCTCTGGATCGGCAAAGCTGGAGCACTCATCCCCATTCTGACGAGGAGAGGAAGACTGGCGTGTCTTACTCTCGGAGGAGAAGCGGATATCGTGGGTGAAGTGGGGCTTGGACCCACAAAGGACGGAGGCCGATTCCCTTGAATCGCTTCACTGGTCGCGAGTGCAGTGGAGCTGTTTGTCTCAGCAATAGGTGTCTGAGAACTGGCTTCTTCAGGAAGTCGAGATTAAGCTAAAAGAGATGCTATCTTGGGGGAGAGCCAATCAAGTTGAGTCTTCTAAAGGGTGACCAATGGGACCAAGGGTTTTTACAAGTCACAGAACTCAGACTCTTAAAGTCACAGTACCATAATAACTGATTCATGTCATGATTTACTTCAAGTAATAAACATTAAGTTAACTTTAGCAATATAGAAATATGTAAACCGTATGATTTGAGGTTTATATAAAAATAATACTGAAGCTGGGTTATCACATTTATAACACTGTAGGTGAAAGTGCAAATAATCACCATAAGAACTTTCATGTAACAGTAGATTAAACCAGTGTCATAAGAAAGAGACACCAGAGAGTCTTTAAGGTTATTATTACTAAAAGAGTCCTGGGGAGTCTTCTGGAAAACTGGATCTGGACACCTGGAGGAATGATGAGTCAGGTTATCAGGGGTTAGAGCCTGATAAAGAGTCAATATAATCCAAGTTATTGGCAAAAAGAGAATTGTTGTGTGTGTGATGGTCAAGGGGTCAAAAGGTCAGACGAGTAGCGTAATCGATCACGTTACACTACTACACTAAATCCTGAGTAGTTTAAGTTGTAGGTATTTCAGTTTAGTTAATGTAGGTAGTTCAGTTAGTTCAGTTAGTTTAGTTAATGTAGGTAGTTCAGATAGTTTAGTTAATGTAGTTAATTCAGTTAGTTTAGTTAATGTAGGTAGTTCAGTTAGTTTATTTAATGTAGGTAATTCAGTTAGTTTAGTTAATGTAGGTAGTTCAGTTAGTTTAGTTAATGTAGGTAGTTCAGATAGTTTAGTTAATATAGTTAATTCAGTTAGTTTAGTTAATGTAGGTAGTTCAGTTAGTTTAGTTAATGTAGGTAGTTCAGTTAGTTTAGTTAATGTAGGTAGTTCAGTTAGTTCAGTTAGTTTAATTAATGTAGGTAGTTCAGTTAGTTCAGTTAGTTTAGTTAATGTAGGTAGTTCAGTTAGTTTAGTTAATGTAGGTAATTCAGTTAGTTTAGTTAGTTTAGTTAATGTAGGTAGTTCAGACAGTTCAGTTAGTTTAGTTAATGTAGGTAGTTCAGTTAGTTTAGTTAATGTAGTTAATTCAGTTACTTTAGTTAATGTAGGTAGTTCAGTTAGTTTAGTTAATGTAGGTAGTTCAGTTAGTTTAGTTAATGTAGGTTGTTCAGTTAGTTTAGTTAATGTAGGTAATTCAGTTAGTTTAGTTAATGTAGGTAATTCAGTTAGTTTAGTTAATGTAGGTAATTCAGTTAGTTCAGTTAGTTTAGTTAATGTAGTTAATTCAGTTAGTTTAGTTAATGTAGGTAATTCAGTTAGTTTAGTTAATGTAGGTAATTCAGTTAGTTTAGTTAATGTAGGTAATTCAGTTACTTCAGTTAGTTTAGTTAATGTAGTTAATTCAGTTAGTTTAGTTAATGTAGGTAGTTCAGTTAGTTTAGTTAATGTAGGTAGTTCAGTTAGTTCAGTTAATGTAGGTAGTTCAGTTAGTTCAGTTAGTTTAGTTAATGTAGGTAGTTCAGTTAGTTTAGTTAATGTAGGTAATTCAGTTTGTTTAGTTAATGTAGGTAATTCAGTTAGTTTAGTTAATGTAGGTAGTTCAGTTAGTTTAGTTAATGTAGGTAGTTCAGTTAGTTTAGTTAATGTAGGTAATTCAGTTAGTTTAGTTAATGTAGGTAGTTCAGTTAGTTTAGTTAATGTAGGTAGTTCAGTTAGGTCAGTTAGTTTAGTCAAAGTAGTTAATGCAGTTAGTTTAGTTAATGTAGGTAATTCAGTTAGTTTAGTTAATGTAGGTAGTTCAGTTAGTTTAGTTAATGTAGGTAGTTCAGTTAGTTTAGTTAATGTAGGTAATTCAGTTAGTTCAGTTAGTTTAGTCAATGTAGTTAATTCAGTTAGTTTAGTTAATGTAGGTAGTTCAGTTAGTTTAGTTAATGTAGGTAGTTCAGTTAGTTTAGTTAATGTAGGTAGTTCAGTTAGTTTAGTTAATGTAGGTAGTTCAGTTAGGTCAGTTAGTTTAGTCAATGTAGTTAATTCAGTTAGTTTAGTTAATGTAGGTAATTCAGTTAGTTTAGTTAATGTAGATAATTCAGTTAGTTTAGTTAATGTAGGTAGTTCAGTTAGTTCAGTTAGTTTAGTTAATGTAGGTAGTTCAGTTAGTTTAGTTAATGTAGGTAATTCAGTTAGTTTAGATAATGTAGGTAGTTCAGTTAGTTTAGTCAATGTAGTTAATTCAGTTAGTTTAGTTAATGTAGGTAGTTCAGTTAGTTTAGTCAATGTAGTTAATTCAGTTAGTTTAGTTAATGTAGGTAGTTCAGTTAGGTCAGTTAGTTTAGTCAATGTAGTTAATTCAGTTAGTTTAGTTAATGTAGGTAGTTCAGTTAGTTTAGTTAATGTAGGTAATTCAGTTAGTTTAGTTAATGTAGGTAGTTCAGTTAGTTTAGTTAATGTAGGTAATTCAGTTAGTTTAGTTAATGTAGGTAGTTCAGTTAGTTTAGTTAATGTAGGTAGTTCAGTTAGTTCAGTTAGTTTAGTTAATGTAGGTAGTTCTGTTAGTTCAGTTAGTTTAGTTAATGTAGGTAATTCAGTAAGTTCAGTTAGTTTAGTCAATGTAGTTAATTCAGTTAGTTTAGTTAATGTAGGTAGTTCAGTTAGTTTAGTTAATGTAGGTAGTTCAGTTAGTTTAGTTAATGTAGGTAATTCAGTTAGTTTAGTTAGTTTAGTTAATGAAGGTAGTTCAGTTAGTTTAGTTAATGTAGGTAGTTCAGTTAGTTCAGTTAGTTTAGTTAATGTAGGTAGTTCAGTTAGTTTAGTTAATGTAGGTAATTCAGTTAGTTTAGATAATGTAGGTAGTTCAGTTAGTTCAGTTAGTTTAGTTAATGTAGGTAGTTCAGTTAGTTTAGTCAATGTAGTTATTTCAGTTAGTTTAGTTAATGTAGGTAGTTCAGTTAGGTCAGTTAGTTTAGTCAATGTAGTTAATTCAGTTAGTTTAGTTAATGTAGGTAGTTCAGTTAGTTCAGTTAGTTTAGTCAATGTAGTTAATTCAGTTAGGTTAGGTAATGTAGGTCGTTCAGTTAGTTCAGTTATTTTAGTCAATGTAGTTAATTCAGTTAGTTTAGTTAGTTTTGTTAACGTAGGTAGTTTAGTTAGTTTAGTTAACGTAGGTAGTTCAGTTAGTTTAGTTAATGTAGGTAGTTCAGTTAGTTTAGTTAAAGTAGGTAATTCAGTTAGTTTAGTTAATGTAGGTAGTTCAGTTAGTTCAGTTGGTTTAGTCAATGAAGTTAATTCAGTTAGTTTAGTTAATGTAGGTAGTTCAGTTAGTTCAGTTGGTTTAGTCAATGTAGGAAGTTTAGTTAGTTTAGTTAACGTAGGTAATTCAGTTAGTTTAGTTAAAGTAGGTAATTCAGTTAGTTTAGTTAATGTAGGTTGTTCAGTTAGTTAAGTTGGTTTAGTCAATGTAGTTAATTCAGTTAGTTTAGTTAATGTAGGTAGTTCAGTTAGTTTATTTAATGTAGGTAGTTCAGTTAGTTTATTTAATGTAGGTAGTTCAATTAGTTTAGTTAATGTACGTAGTTCAGTTAGTTTAGTTAATGTAGGTAGTTCAGTTAGTTTAGTTAATGTAGGTAGTTCAGTTAGTTTAGTTAATGTAGGTAGTTCAGTTAGTTTAGTTAATGTAGGTAATTCAGTTAGTTTAGTTAATGTAGTTAATGCAGTTAGTTTAGTTAATGTATGTAGTTCAGTTAGTTTAGTTAACGTAGGTAGTTCAGTTAGTTTAGTTACTTAGTTAAGTTAATGTAGGTAGGTCAGTTAGTTTAGTTAGTTTAGTTAACGTATGTACTTTAGTTAGTTTAGTTAACGTAGGTAGTTCAGTTAGTTTAGTTAGTTTAGTTAACGTAGGTAGTTTAGTTAATGTAGGTAATTCAGTTAGTTTAGTTAATGTAGGTAGTTCAGTTAGTTTAGTTAATGTAGGTTGTTCAGTTACTTTAGTTAGTTTCTTTAACGTAGGTAGTTTAGTTAGTTTAGTTAATGTAGGTTGTTCAGTTAGTTTAGTTAGTTAAGTTAACGTATGTAGTTTAGTTAATGTAGGTAATTCAGTTAGTTTAGTTAATGTAGGTAGTTCAGTTAGTTTAGTTAATGTAGGTAGTTCAGTTAGTTTAGTTAATGTAGGTAGTTCAGTTAGTTTAGTCAATGTAGTTAATTCAGTTAGTTTAGTTAATGTAGGTAGTTCAGTTAGTTTAGTTAATGTAGTTAGTTCAGTTAGTTTAGTTAATGTAGGTAGTTCAGTTAGTTTAGTTAATGTAGGTAGTTCAGTTAGTTTAGTTAGTTTAGTTAATGTAGGTAGTTCAGTTAGTTTAGTTATTGTAGGTAGTTCAGTTAGTTTAGTTAATGTAGGTAATTCAGTAAGTTCAGTTAGTTTAGTCAATGTAGTTAATTCAGTTAGTTTAGTTAATGTAGGTAGTTCAGTTAGTTTAGTTAGTTTAGTTAATGTAGGTAGTTCAGTTAGTTCAGTTAGTTTTGTTAATGTAGGTAGTTCAGTTAGTTTAGTTAATGTAGGTAATTCAGTTAGTTTAGTTAATGTAGGTAGTTCAGTTAGTTTAGTCAATGTAGTCAATTCAGTTAGTTTAGATAATGTAGGTAGTTCAGTTAGTTTAGTCAATGTAGTTAATTCAGTTAGTTTAGTTAATGTAGGTAGTTCAGTTAGGTCAGTTAGTTTAGTCAATGTAGTTAATTCAGTCAGTTTAGTTAATGTAGGTAGTTCAGTTAGTTCAGTTAGTTTAGTCAATGTAGTTAATTCAGTTAGTTTAGTTAATGTAGGTAGTTCAGTTAGTTCAGTTAGTTTAGTCAATGTAGTTAATTCAGTTAGTTTAGTTAGTTTAGTTAATGTAGGAAGTTTAGTTAGTTTAGTTAACGTAGGTAGTTCAGTTAGTTTAGTTAAAGTAGGTAATTCAGTTAGTTTAGTTAATGTAGGTAGTTCAGTTAGTTCAGTTGGTTTAGTCAATGTAGTTAATTCAGTTAGTTTAGTTAATGTAGGTAGTTCAGTTAGTTCAGTTGGTTTAGTCAATGTAGTTAATTCAGTTAGTTTAGTTAATGTAGGTAATTCAGTTATTTTAGTTAAAGTAGGTAATTCAGTTAGTTTAGTTAATGTAGGTTGTTCAGTTAGGTCAGTTAGTTTAGTCAATGTAGTTAATGCAGTTAGTTTAGTTAATGTAGGTAGTTCAGTTAGTTCAGTTGGTTTAGTCACTGTAGTTAATTCAGTTAGTTTAGTTAATGTAGGTGGTTCAGTTAGTTTAGTTAATGTAGGTAGTTCAGTTAGTTAATTTAAAGTAGGTAGTTTAGTTAGTTTAGTTAATGTACGTAGTTCAGTTAGTTTAGTTAATGTAGGTAGTTCAGTTAGTTTAGTTAATGTAGGTAGTTCAGTTAGTTTAGTTAATGTAGGTAGTTCAGTTAGTTTATTTAATGTAGGTAATTCAGTTTGTTTAGTTAATGTAGGTAGTTCAGTTAGTTTAGTTAATGTAGGTCGTTCAGTTAGTTTAGTTAATGTAGGTAATTCAGTTAGTTTAGTTAATGTAGGTAATTCAGTTAGTTTAGTTAATGTATGTAGTTCAGTTAGTTTAGTTAATGTAGGTAGTTCAGTTAGTTTAGTCAATGTAGTTAATTCAGTTAGTTTAGTTAATGTAGGTAATTCAGTTAGTTTAGTTAATGTAGGTAGTTCAGTTAGTTCAGTTAGTTTAGTTAATGTAGGTAGTTCAGTTAGTTCAGTTAGTTTAGTTAATGTAGGTAGTTCAGTTAGTTTAGTTAATGTAGGTAGTTCAGTTAGTTCAGTTAGTTTAGTTAATGTAGGTAGTTCAGTTAGTTTAGTTAATGTAGGTAATTCAGTTAGTTTAGTTAATGTATGTAGTTCAGTTAGTTTAGTTAATGTAGGTAGTTCAGTTAGTTTAGTTAGTTAGTTAAGTTAATGTAGGTAGGTCAGTTAGTTTAGTTAGTTTAGTTAACGTATGTAGTTTAGTTAGTTTAGTTAACGTAGGTAGTTCAGTTAGTTTAGTTAGTTTAGTTAACGTAGGTAGTTTAGTTAATGTAGGTAATTCAGTTAGTTTAGTTAATGTAGGTAGTTCAGTTAGTTTAGTTAATGTAGGTTGTTCAGTTACTTTAGTTAGTTTCGTTAACGTAGGTAGTTTAGTTAGTTTAGTTAATGTTGGTAGTTCAGTTAGTTTAGTTAATTTAGTTAACGTAGGTAGTTTAGTTAATGTAGGTAATTCAGTTAGTTTAGTTAATGTAGGTAGTTCAGTTAGTTTAGTTAATGTAGGTAGTTCAGTTAGTTTAGTTAATGTAGGTAGTTCAGTTAGTTTAGTTAATGTAGGTAGCTCAGTTAGTTTAGTTAATGTAGGTAATTCAGTTAGTTTAGTTAATGTAGGTAGTTCAGTTAGTTTAGTTATTGTAGGTAGTTCAGTTAGTTCAGTTAATGTAGGTAGTTCAGTTAGTTCAGTTAGTTTAGTTAATGTAGGTAGTTCAGTTAGTTTAGTTAGTTAAGTTAATGTAGGTAGTTCAGTTAGTTTAGTTAGTTTAGTTAATGTAGGTAGTTCAGTTAGTTTAGTCAGTGTAGTTAATTCAGTTAGTTTAGTTAATGTAGGTAATTCAGTTAGTTTAGTTAATGTAGGTAGTTCAGTTAGTTTAGTTAATGTAGGTTGTTCAGTTACTTTAGTTAGTTTCGTTAACGTAGGTAGTTTAGTTAGTTTAGTTAATGTTGGTAGTTCAGTTAGTTTAGTTAATTTAGTTAATGTAGGTAGTTTAGTTAATGTAGGTAATTCAGTTAGTTTAGTTAATGTAGGTAGTTCAGTTAGTTTAGTTAATGTAGGTAGTTCAGTTAGTTTAGTTAATGTAGGTAGTTCAGTTAGTTTAGTTAATGTAGGTAATTCAGTTAGTTTAGTTAATGTAGGTAGCTCAGTTAGTTTAGTTAATGTAGGTAATTCAGTTAGTTTAGTTAATGCAGGTAGTTCAGTTAGTTCAGTTAGTTTAGTTAATGTAGTTAATTCAGTTAGTTTATTTAATGTAGGTAGTTCAGTTAGTTTAGTCAATGTAGTCAATTCAGTTAGTTTAGATAATGTAGGTAGTTCAGTTAGTTTAGTCAATGTAGTTAATTCAGTTAGTTTAGTTAATGTAGGTAGTTCAGTTAGGTCAGTTAGTTTAGTCAATGTAGTTAATTCAGTCAGTTTAGTTAATGTAGGTAGTTCAGTTAGTTCAGTTAGTTTAGTCAATGTAGTTAATTCAGTTAGTTTAGTTAATGTAGGTAGTTCAGTTAGTTTAGTCAATGTAGTTAATTCAGTTAGTTTAGTTAGTTTAGTTAATGTAGGAAGTTTAGTTAGTTTAGTTAACGTAGGTAGTTCAGTTAGTTTAGTTAAAGTAGGTAATTCAGTTAGTTTTGTTAATGTAGGTAGTTCAGTTAGTTCAGTTGGTTTAGTCAATGTAGTTAATTCAGTTAGTTTAGTTAATGTAGGTAGTTCAGTTAGTTCAGTTGGTTTAGTCAATGTAGTTAATTCAGTTAGTTTAGTTAATGTAGGTAATTCAGTTATTTTAGTTAAAGTAGGTAATTCAGTTAGTTTAGTTAATGTAGGTTGTTCAGTTAGGTCAGTTAGTTTAGTCAATGTAGTTAATGCAGTTAGTTTAGTTAATGTAGGTAGTTCAGTTAGTTCAGTTGGTTTAGTCACTGTAGTTAATTCAGTTAGTTTAGTTAATGTAGGTGGTTCAGTTAGTTTAGTTAATGTAGGTAGTTCAGTTAGTTAATTTAAAGTAGGTAGTTTAGTTAGTTTAGTTAATGTAGGTAGTTCAGTTAGTTTAGTCAATGTAGTTAATTCAGTTAGTTTAGTTAATGTAGGTAGTTCAGTTAGTTTAGTTAATGTAGGTAGTTCAGTTAGTTTAGTTAATGTAGGTAATTCAGTTAGTTTAGTTAATGTAGGTAGTTCAGTTAGTTTAGTTAATGTAGGTAGTTCAGTTAGTTTAGTTAATGTAGGTAATTCAGTTAGTTTAGTTAATGTAGGTAATTCAGTTAGTTTAGTTAATGTATGTAGTTCAGTTAGTTTAGTTAACGTAGGTAGTTCAGTTAGTTTAGTCAATGTAGTTAATTCAGTTAGTTTAGTTAATGTAGGTAGTTCAGTTAGTTTAGTTAATGTAGGTAGTTCAGTTAGTTCAGTTAGTTTAGTTAATGTAGGTAGTTCAGTTAGTTTAGTTAGTTTAGTTAATGTAGGTAGTTCAGTTAGTTTAGTTAATGTAGGTAGTTCAGTTAGTTCAGTTAGTTTAGTTAATGTAGGTAGTTCAGTTAGTTTAGTCAATGTAGGTAATTCAGTTAGTTTAGTTAATGTAGGTAGTTCAGTTAGTTTAGTTAATGTAGGTAGTTCAGTTAGTTTAGTTAGTTAGTTAAGTTAATGTAGGTAGGTCAGTTAGTTTAGTTAGTTTAGTTAACGTATGTAGTTCAGTTAGTTTAGTTAATGTAGGTAGTTCAGTTAGTTTAGTTAATGTAGGTAATTCAGTTAGTTTAGTTAATGTAGGTAGTTCAGTTAGTTTAGTTAATGTAGGTAGTTCAGTTAGTTTAGTCAATGTAGTTAATTCAGTTAGTTTAGTTAGTTTAGTTAATGTAGGAAGTTTAGTTAGTTTAGTTAACGTAGGTAGTTCAGTTAGTTTAGTTAAAGTAGGTAATTCAGTTAGTTTTGTTAATGTAGGTAGTTCAGTTAGTTCAGTTGGTTTAGTCAATGTAGTTAATTCAGTTAGTTTAGTTAATGTAGGTAGTTCAGTTAGTTCAGTTGGTTTAGTCAATGTAGTTAATTCAGTTAGTTTAGTTAATGTAGGTAATTCAGTTATTTTAGTTAAAGTAGGTAATTCAGTTAGTTTAGTTAATGTAGGTTGTTCAGTTAGGTCAGTTAGTTTAGTCAATGTAGTTAATGCAGTTAGTTTAGTTAATGTAGGTAGTTCAGTTAGTTCAGTTGGTTTAGTCACTGTAGTTAATTCAGTTAGTTTAGTTAATGTAGGTGGTTCAGTTAGTTTAGTTAATGTAGGTAGTTCAGTTAGTTAATTTAAAGTAGGTAGTTTAGTTAGTTTAGTTAATGTACGTAGTTCAGTTAGTTTAGTTAATGTAGGTAGTTCAGTTAGTTTAGTTAATGTAGGTAGTTCAGTTAGTTTAGTTAATGTAGGTAGTTCAGTTAGTTTATTTAATGTAGGTAATTCAGTTTGTTTAGTTAATGTAGGTAGTTCAGTTAGTTTAGTTAATGTAGGTAGTTCAGTTAGTTTAGTTAATGTAGGTAATTCAGTTAGTTTAGTTAATGTAGGTAATTCAGTTAGTTTAGTTAATGTATGTAGTTCAGTTAGTTTAGTTAACGTAGGTAGTTCAGTTAGTTTAGTCAATGTAGTTAATTCAGTTAGTTTAGTTAATGTAGGTAATTCAGTTAGTTTAGTTAATGTAGGTAGTTCAGTTAGTTCAGTTAGTTTAGTTAATGTAGGTAGTTCAGTTAGTTCAGTTAGTTTAGTTAATGTAGGTAGTTCAGTTAGTTTAGTTAATGTAGGTAGTTCAGTTAGTTCAGTTAGTTTAGTTAATGTAGGTAGTTCAGTTAGTTTAGTTAATGTAGGTAATTCAGTTAGTTTAGTTAATGTATGTAGTTCAGTTAGTTTAGTTAATGTAGGTAGTTCAGTTAGTTTAGTTAGTTAGTTAAGTTAATGTAGGTAGGTCAGTTAGTTTAGTTAGTTTAGTTAACGTATGTAGTTTAGTTAGTTTAGTTAATGTAGGTAGTTCAGTTAGTTTAGTTAATGTAGGTAGTTCAGTTAGTTTAGTTAATGTAGGTAGTTCAGTTAGTTTAGTTAGTTAGTTAAGTTAATGTAGGTAGGTCAGTTAGTTTAGTTAGTTTAGTTAACGTATGTAGTTTAGTTAGTTTAGTTAACGTAGGTAGTTCAGTTAGTTTAGTTAGTTTAGTTAACGTAGGTAGTTTAGTTAATGTAGGTAATTCAGTTAGTTTAGTTAATGTAGGTAGTTCAGTTAGTTTAGTTAATGTAGGTTGTTCAGTTACTTTAGTTAGTTTCGTTAACGTAGGTAGTTTAGTTAGTTTAGTTAATGTTGGTAGTTCAGTTAGTTTAGTTAATTTAGTTAACGTAGGTAGTTTAGTTAATGTAGGTAATTCAGTTAGTTTAGTTAATGTAGGTAGTTCAGTTAGTTTAGTTAATGTAGGTAGTTCAGGTAGTTTAGTTAATGTAGGTAGCTCAGTTAGTTTAGTTAATGTAGGTAGCTCAGTTAGTTTAGTTAATGTAGGTAATTCAGTTAGTTTAGTTAATGTAGGTAGTTCAGTTAGTTTAATTAATGCAGGTAGTTCAGTTAGTTCAGTTAGTTTAGTTAATGTAGTTAATTCAGTTAGTTTAGTTAATGTAGGTAGTTCAGTTAGTTTAGTTAATGCACGTAGTTCAGTTAGTTTAGTTAATGTAGTTAATTCAGTTAGTTTAGTTAATGTAGGTAGATCAGTTAGTTTAATTAATGTAGGTAGTTCAGTTAATTCAGTTAGTTTAGTTAATGTAGGTAGTTCAGTTAGTTTAGTTAGTTAAGTTAATGTAGGTAGTTCAGTTAGTTTAGTTAGTTTAGTTAATGTAGGTAGTTCAGTTAGTTTAGTCAATGTAGTTAATTCAGTTCGTTTAGTTAATGTAGGTAGTTCAGTTAGTTTAGTTAATGTAGGTAGTTCAGTTAGTTTAGTTAATGTAGGTAGCTCAGTTAGTTTAGTTAATGTAGGTAGTTCAGTTAGTTTAGTTAATGTAGGTAATTCAGTTAGTTTAGTTAATGTAGGTAGTTCAGTTAGTTTAGTTAATGTAGGTAGTTCAGTTAGTTTAGTTAGTTTAGTTAATGTAGGTAGTTCAGTTAGTTCAGTTAGTTTAGTTAATGTAGGTAGTTCAGTTAGTTTAGTTAATGTAGGTAGTTCAGTTAGTTTAGTTAATGTAGGTAGTTCAGTTAGTTTAGTTAATGTAGGTAGTTCAGTTAGTTTAGTTAATGTAGGTAGTTCAGTTAGTTCAGTTAGTTTAGTTAATGTAGGTAGTTCAGTTAGTTCAGTTAGTTTAGTTAATGTAGGTAGTTCAGTTAGTTTAGTCAATGTAGTTAATTCAGTTCGTTTAGTTAATGTAGGTAGTTCAGTTAGTTTAGTTAATGTAGGTAGTTCAGTTAGTTTAGTTAATGTAGGTAGCTCAGTTAGTTTAGTTAATGTAGGTAGTTCAGTTAGTTTAGTTAATGTAGGTAATTCAGTTAGTTTAGTTAATGTAGGTAGCTCAGTTAGTTTAGTTAATGTAGGTAGTTCAGTTAGTTTAGTTAATGTAGGTAATTCAGTTAGTTTAATTAATGCAGGTAGTTCAGTTAGTTCAGTTAGTTTAGTTAATGTAGTTAATTCAGTTAGTTTAGTTAATGTAGGTAGTTCAGTTAGTTTAGTTAATGCACGTAGTTCAGTTAGTTTAGTTAATGTAGTTAATTCAGTTAGTTTAGTTAATGTAGGTAGTTCAGTTAGTTTAATTAATGTAGGTAGTTCAGTTAATTCAGTTAGTTTAGTTAATGTAGGTAGTTCAGTTAGTTTAGTTAGTTAAGTTAATGTAGGTAGTTCAGTTAGTTTAGTTAGTTTAGTTAATGTAGGTAGTTCAGTTAGTTTAGTCAATGTAGGTAATTCAGTTAGTTTAGTTAATGTAGGTAGTTCAGTTAGTTTAGTTAATGTAGGTAGCTCAGCTAGTTTAGTTAATGTAGGTAATTCAGTTAGTTTAGTTAATGTAGGTAGTTCAGTTAGTTTAGTTAATGCAGGTAGTTCAGTTAGTTCAGTTAGTTTAGTTAATGCAGTTAATTCAGTTAGTTTAGTTAATGTAGGTAGTTCAGTTAGTTTAGTTAATGTAGGTAGTTCAGTTAGTTTAGTTAATGTAGGCAGTTCAGTTAATTCAGTTAGTTTAGTTAATGTAGGTAGTTCAGTTAGTTTAGTTAGTTAGTTAAGTTAATGTAGGTAGCTCAGTTAGTTTAGTTAACGTAGGTAGTTTAGTTAGTTTAGTTAACGTAGGTAGTTCAGTTAGTTTAGGTAGTTAGTTTAGTTAACATAGGTAGTTTAGTTAGTTCAGTTAATGCAGGTAGTTCAGTTAGTTAGTTTAGTTAATGTAGGTAGTTCAGTTAGTTTAGTTAGTTTAGTTTATGTAGGTAGTTTAGTTAGTCTTGTTAATGGAGGTAGTTCAGTAGTAGTAGTTCAGTAGAGGTAGTTTAGCCGATAAATTATTGACTAATTTTAACCTAAGTCCAGCTGTGGTTGGATGGGTTTTAGATTTTCTAGTCGACCGATCACAGCGCGTCCGGGTCAATGGTTCCATGTCTTATGAGGCTTTTTCCTCCATGGGTTCTCCTCAGGGTTGCGTTCTCTCTCCTTTACTGTATATCTTGTACACCAATGACTGCCAGAGTCACCACACAGGACGACACATTCTAAAGTTTGCAGATGACACAGTTACTGTCAGTCTGTTGAAGGGAGAGGACGACTCACCGGGTCAGGTGGTGGAAGACTTTGTCGAGTGGTGTGACAATTCCTACCTAAAACTTAATGTCACTAAAACTAAAGATCTGTGTGTAGATTTTAGGAAGAAGTCCAGTCCACCACCTGCAGTTATCATCAAAGGAGAACCAGTGGAGCGTGTTCAGCACTATAAGTACCTGGGTGTTGTCATTGACCAGAACCTGGCATTCAGAGAAAACTCAGATAAGGTCATCAAAAAAGCAAATCAAAGGCTGTACTTCCTCCGCAAATTAAATCAATTTGGAGTGTGTAAGGAACTGATGACCATGTTCTATTGTTCTATGGTTGAATCCGTCCTGACATTCGCTTTTATCACTTGGTTTGGGAACCTTTCTGAAGGAGAAAGAAACAGGATGAAACAAACAGTAAAGGTGGCCGGTAAAATTATAGGTATCAAATGACCTGATTTGACACAGACATTTTTAAAGAGAGTCTCACAGAGAGCTACGGTCATCCTCCACTCCCCTCATCATCCACTGCAGGGAGAGTTTGAGCTCCTCCCATCAGGAAAAAGGTAGCGTCAGCCCAAAGCGAGGACCAACAGATGGAAACACTCCTTTATAACTCAGGCCGTCATTCAACTGAACTTAAAACGAGAGTAGGTACGATTGTTTTAGGTCTTTTAGACTGATGGTTTTAATTTGATTTTTATTGATTTGTGATGATATTTGCTTTTAACCCAGTATTTTTATTTTTTATTTATTATGTTTTTATTTTTTAAATGTTTTTAAATGCTTTTACTGTTTTTTGCTAATTGTGTCTGGGATTGTGTTTCATGTTCACCTGTCTGCAAGATGAATTTCCCTACGGGGACTTCTATAATAAAGTGAAGTGAAGAAGTTTAGTTAGTTGAGTTAACTGGTGGTCAGACCCTCTTCTTGTCAGTCCTCTCATCATTCCTATTTTCCTGCCTGTTTTGCCCTCTTTCCTTTTGGTTCTTTATTTAATGACACATTTTGGAGTTCACTTGTCTCTTGTGGCTGGTTTTCCTTCACCTTGAGTCCAACACCTACACAATGGCTGCGCCTCGGCATTGGTGGTGCCTTTCTCCAGTGGCGTGCTGGGGTGTCTCGGGGTCTGGGGCTGGGTGCTGGGGGCGTCTGCCTGCTCTTCTTCCTGTGGCTGCCTGGTGGGATCTGGGCCCCCGGGGGTGGTCGGGCCTCTGCTGGGGCCGGTTCGCTCCTGGGTCTCGGGTCTCTGGTTCCGGCTGGATCTACCCTGGATGGCCGGCTGCAGGCGGTGCCTGTGAGCTCCTAGCCGCGACCCCCCAGGGGCTCTAGCGCGGCGACTGCCGGGGGCCCACGTGGGGTGAGCCTCTGCGCCCTCTGGGGGAGAGTTTAGCGACTGCCCTGACGGCGGTCTCCCTGGGGTGTCCGTGCCCTGGGTGACCTCTGGACGTCTGGGGCCTGGACCTCCTCCGCGTCCTCCGTGGGCCTTGGGGGCGGGTCTGTGGCTCCTCTAACTTATTATTGAATGTTTCAATAGAGAAACCTTACATAAACAAGCGCGCATATATACACACAGGTGATCACAAGGTGTTCACATAAAGACGACTCAGGTGTTTTCAGACACATTGACTGGGGCTGTGGTTGACACTGAACTCTCTTGAACTGGTGTATACGTATACATTTGAAGAATATCACAACTGTTGTGTATTCATATGCTGTTTGTTGCTGTTGTATCTTTTCTCCTGTTTTGTTTGTTTGTGCTTTATTTACAGGTCTAGAAGTGGACTCTTCACGTCTCTTGTTCTCTTCTTTTTCTGTTTACTTTCTCCCCCATCCCTCTTTCTGTACCCTTCCCTTCACTTTCAGGCTCCATGTCCAATCAACCATAAAAACATTCTAATAAAGATTTTGGGGGTTATATTTAAACAAAAATCAGGAGGAGTTTTATAGCAGTGGCTGTAACCTCTCACCTTGTTTTTGGCACTCAGACATTATTCTGTTTGCTCCACAGCCGGACAGGACACGGGGTTAAAAAAAAAAAAAGAAAAAAAAAAGAAAAAAAAAACAACAACACCTACACAATGGGACAACAATAGGACAGTTTTTCTAATTGTTGTTTCATAATTAGTGAAGTACATTCAATGTAACCAGTTTGTTTGAATCTGGACCTGAAATGATCAGAATGTGTTGCTTTGAGATGACTTGATGTGAACTTTAGTTTTATAAAAGAACAGAATATCTGTACTTTGTTTCCAGGGTTTTTACCTACATTTGGTCCTGCTTGGATCAACCTGTATGGCTCCGCCAGAAACTACACTCTGGGTGACGACACAGGGGAACTTAACGAGGGTATTGGCGAGGGGGTTTCCTACAGGTTACTGTCAAAATAATACAAAATAATGTTTTAACTGGAAGAAATGGGTCTGATGTCAACACAGCTTTCTGCCTGTCAGGGGTCGCGTCTACTTGGAGCTGACGGTGGAGATCATGTCGGGTGGAACAGGCTCAGAATCCAAACTCAGCAGAATGATTAAACCTGTGAAAGATGCCAAAGCAGGTAAAGCTGGAGGGAAGGATGGGAAGAGTCCTGCTAGTGGGGGAGGAAGTGGAGGAGGAGGAGGAGCAGCAGGAGGAGCAGATGATGATAAAGGCAAAGCTGGAGCTGCAGAAGTTCAGCCTGTGGAATCTCCTCCGGTGGTAAGAACAAACAACGCCTCTTAGTTTAACTATTTCATCTACCCAAACTGAGACTAGCGCTGCTGGAATGGATGCTACTCATTGAGGGGGCGGGGGTAAATTCTGACCATAAAAATAAAATCTACAATTTTACATAATGTCTAATCTAGACTCCAATCCAGTGTTTCTCTGGTGGAGCAGCTGACATTACTGAAGGTCGGCAGGTGAAACACAAACCTTCCTCACAGCCTGAGCAGTGGCTCCAGCTGCTCTGATCTACCTCACCTTTACCAGTCTCTACAACCTCCACACCTAGTGATGGATGAGGGTCCGCTAAAACAGGAAATCAGCAGAAACTTCCAAAGCAAAACACAGTTCAAACAACAAGAACCAGCAGGACAGCGTTATGAAAACATGCTGATCTGCATATCTGTAAAAACTGATGCAACCATTGAGCAACTGGGTACAAGCTAAGCTAACAGCATACAGAACGTATTCACAGCACATTGCTCTGTTACAGCCTTATCTCTCAAAACCAGGAAATCATCTAAACCTTTCATTATTACTTCAAATCATGTGATTGTTACAGAATATCATTTACTACTCTACTTCAGACGGTCTCTGTGTGCCTTAGGGTTAAACCCTAACCCTAACCTCATGGGCTCGAAGACCTGGACTCATTCAACACTGGTGGCTCCATGTGGCTCACAGAGTCCCTCCCAGTCTGTAGCCTCTAAACATCCCAGCAGCTTCCTGTGACCATCTCAGTTATTCTGGTCCCTTTGAACACAGAAAGACAAGATAATGATCTGTATGCACCCCTCACATTTACATAGAACAAACCCAGGGTTTCTCTGACCTACTGTTGAATGATATGAAGGGTTGAAGAGAGAGGATTGGTTAAAAGCTCCAGAGCTCGCCTTAAACGCATTGGAAAATATGGATGGAAACTTACAGCTAGCAGTCCAATATCTGGTCTGCAGAGATGATCCTCCACAGCAGCAGGTCCTGGACTCCAGCAGCACTGCTGATCCACCTCCTCTTCTAACATCAGTCTGCTGGTCTCCTCTGAAAGAATCAAATCTCATTTTTAATTTCATCTTTAATCTAGTCCCCATTCTAATATCTAATCATTAAGAAAGACTCTGATCTATTGTTTAATCTAGAGTCAAATCTAATATTTTGTCACAAAGTGTGTGTGTGTGTGTGTACATATATATAAATGTAGTGTAGATGTATATGACTGGTGTGTGTGTGCAGCTTGCTGACGATGACTCTGAAGACTTCCTGCTCTTTGGCGCCGTGTTTGAGGCCACCATGATTGATCGTAAGATTGGAGATCGCCCAATCAGCTTCGAGTTCTCCCTGGGTGAGTCATAAAATCTTTAACCACTGTCTCGTTTTTATTATTTCCTACTAATCATTTCTGATTGACCATCTCACTTGTTTTGGTTCTGTCTACTGTCTGCTTTCTCCAGGTAACCATGGTAACGTCCTGGAGTCCTCAGCCCAGCTGAGTGCCACCAGTCCTGCTGTCCCTCGGAGGAGAAAAGCTCTGGACGCCCCCGACAGTACTGATGTGTTTGGTACCTCTCCTACTGCCTTCTCCATTAGCACCCCCCTCCTCTCCCCCAGAGAGCCGTCTGATCCCAGCCTGAGCTCCAAGTCCATCACCCCCCCAGAGAGGCCTCAGACCGTGGAGGGAAACAGGTGGAGTCACAGTTACACCACCAACCAGACGGCTAGGGGGCAGCAGACTGCAACTCACAGTGTGTGTGTGTGTGTGTGTGTGTGTGTGTGCAGACACTACATGTTCTTGCCCCTGGAGAAGAGGAAGCCCTGTTTCAATGTGCTGAGCTCCTGGGAGGACCGGAGCTACCGCCTGTACAGCTCCAACATGCTGGAGAACATCGCTGTGCTGTTGGTACGTTGACTTATTCAGACCAGAAAGAAAAACGCTCTGACTTTGAGAAGAGAACCCTCAGCGAGGTCAGCAGGTGAACATGACCTCAGACTGGATTCATCCACTTAAACACCAGACTCCCCAGTTCTCCCAGTAACTCTTCTGATGAGGTCAGTTTGAAGTCAGCCATGTTTTCCAACATGTACCTCCTGATGAGGTCATCAAATGATTTTCTTTTATGTTGTTGGCTTTGTCGTTTGTCTTCAACCAAACATTGTTATTACAGTTTTTGCCCATTGCTTGAACACTAGAGACACACGCTTAGACCAAAGTCACAAAACCTGGAGCTTTACCTTAAACACAGTGTAACATTCCTTAAACTACAGTGCTGCTTTGCACTTTAGTTCCATTTCTGCAACACACTTGCTCCTGAACACTACACACTGTTTCATGCATAAGACACTTCATTCATAAATGAAACCTCATGGCGCCACTGGGACAACACATCTCTTCCAAATCCAAAACACACTGGGTGACTGAAAACACCTAGACACACACCTGACAACACTCACTCACAAACTCATCACCAGTCAGACATAAATAGGCCTCACTTCAGACATTTTCACAACTTTGCAAGCATGGAGGCAGGAAGAGCAAGAGGTAGAGGAAGAATCATGTGACCAGACCCAAACAGGCGGCGGGAGCCATAATCCCACTCACCCACAACTGCCTAGTTTTCCCTTTATTTACAGTAGTGTGTTTTTGTTACTGCATGTACAGTACTGTAAAGTATACTGTAGTACTGCGATGTGCAGTATTGAGTTGATATTGTTTGTAACCTTTCAGTACTTTCATCTTTGATTGTTGGGGAACCTTTGTTGTGTTCCATTGAGCTTCACAGGAAGCGAACTGATGAACAGAATCAAACCAGAGAAAATGAAAGACTGCATTGTTTTATGTAAAGTACTCTAGTGTGTTGCTTCCAACCTGACAGTGTATTCACACGATGCACGTGTGTATCATTTAGTCGTCAGAGCTTCATTTGGACAAAGGACTGTTACGTTTTGATAGCAGAGTTTCGCTTTGACACAGATGTGAACGGTAGATTTCCCAGTGTTGTGTTATGTTTACTTGTGTGTAGAGTTTTGGCACAATGAGCCAAGTTTTGCAAAATGTGTTCAAACAACGGGCAAAAACTGTAATAAGAAATTAATTTATAGAGGGACGAATAAATCCTGTTAAAAATGGGCTCAATCCCAGTATACGTGTCCCTATCTATGGATACATGTTGACTTTTAGTCAGCAGATTGATGATTTCTTTTGTTCCATCTTCTGAGAACAGTTCCTTCATTAAAGGAAAACTTCTATAGACTTAGAGTCTACAGTCACCGGTCCAGGTCTGCAGTAAATCCAGTTCAGCTGTAATAAACCAGTTCAGCACACTACCAGGACCACAGTGGGAGGGAAATCTGAATAACTGAACAAAAGCCATCATCAGAACTAGACCCAGGACCAGGACAAGAACCAGGATTAGGACTAGACCCAGGACCAGGACAAGAACCAGGATTAGGACTAGACCCAGGACCAGGACAAGAACCAGGATTAGGACTAGACCCAGGACCAGGACAAGAACCAGGACTAGGACTAGACCCAGGACCAGGACAAGAACCAGGATTAGGACTAGGTTCAGGACCATGACAAGAACCAGGATTAGGACTAGACCCAGGACCAGGACAAGAACCAGGATTAGGACTAGGTCCAGGACCAGGACAAGAACCAGGATTAGGACTAGATTCAGGACCAGGACAAGAACCAGGATTAGGACTAGGTCCAGGACCAGGACAAGAACCAGGATTAGGACTAGACCCAGGACCAGGACAAGAACCAGGATTAGGACTAGACCCAGGACCAGGACAAGAACCAGGATTAGGACTAGACCCAGGACCAGGACAAGAACCAGGATTAGGACTAGGTTCAGGACCTTGACAAGAACCAGGATTAGGACTAGGTTCAGGACCTTGACAAGAACCAGGATTAGGACTAGACCCTGGACCATGACAAGAACCAGGATTAGGACAAGGTTCAGGACCAGGACAAGAACCAGGATTAGGACTAGACCCAGGACCATGACAAGAACTAGGATTAGGACTAGGTCCAGGACCAGGACAAGAACCAGGATTAGGACTAGGTTCAGGACCTTGACAAGAACCAGGATTAGGACTAGACCCAGGACCAGGACAAGAACTAGGATTAGGACTAGGTTCAGGACCATGACAAGAACCAGGATTAGGACTAGACCCAGGACCATGACAAGAACCAGGATTAGGACTAGACCCAGGACCATGACAAGAACCAGGATTAGGACTAGACCCAGGACCATGACAAGAACCAGGATTAGGACTAGGTTCAGGACCAGGACAAGAACCAGGATTAGGACTAGACCCAGGACCAGGACAAGAACCAGGATTAGGACTAGACCCAGGACCA
>SSNR01000602.1:199682-219355 GCA_006937965.1 Callopanchax toddi
ACAGTGAAGGTCACAGCAGTACAGTGAAGGTCACAGCAGTACAGTGAAGGTCACAGCAGCACAGTGAAGGTCACAGCAGCACAGTGAAGGTCACAGCAGCACAGTGAAGGTCACAGCAGCACAGTGAAGGTCACAGCAGCACAGTGAAGGTCACAGCAGTATAGTGAAGGTCACAGCAGTACAGTGAAGGTCACAGCAGTATAGTGAAGGTCACAGCAGCACAGTGAAGGTCACAGCAGCACAGTGAAGGTCACAGAAGCACAGTGAAGGTCACAGCAGTAGAGTGAAGGTCACAGCAGCACAGTGAAGGTCACAGCAGTACAGTGAAGGTCACAGCAGTACAGTGAAGGTCACAGCAGCACAGTGAAGGTCACAGCAGCACAGTGAAGGTCACAGCAGTACAGTGAAGGTCACAGCAGTACAGTGAAGGTCACAGCAGTACAGTGAAGGTCACAGCAGTACAGTGAAGGTCACAGCAGCACAGTGAAGGTCACAGCAGTACAGTGAAGGTCACAGCAGCACAGTGAAGGTCACAGCAGTACAGTGAAGGTCACAGCAGCACAGTGAAGGTCACAGCAGTACAGTGAAGGTCACAGCAGTACAGTGAAGGTCACAGCAGTACAGTGAAGGTCACAGCAGCACAGTGAAGGTCACAGCAGCACAGTGAAGGTCACAGCAGTACAGTGAAGGTCACAGCAGTATAGTGAAGGTCACAGCAGTACAGTGAAGGTCACAGCAGTACAGTGAAGGTCACAGCAGCACAGTGAAGGTCACAGCAGCACAGTGAAGGTCACAGCAGTACAGTGAAGGTCACAGCAGTACAGTGAAGGTCACAGCAGTATAGTGAAGGTCACAGCAGTACAGTGAAGGTCACAGCAGTACAGTGAAGGTCACAGCAGTACAGTGAAGGTCACAGCAGTATAGTGAAGGTCACAGCAGCACAGTGAAGGTCACAGCAGTACAGTGAAGGTCACAGCAGCACAGTGAAGGTCACAGCAGTACAGTGAAGGTCACAGCAGTATAGTGAAGGTCACAGCAGTACAGTGAAGGTCACAGCAGTACAGTGAAGGTCACAGCAGTATAGTGAAGGTCACAGCAGTACAGTGAAGGTCACAGCAGTACAGTGAAGGTCACAGCAGTACAGTGAAGGTCACAGCAGTACAGTGAAGGTCACAGCAGTACAGTGAAGGTCACAGCAGTACAGTGAAGGTCACAGCAGTACAGTGAAGGTCACAGCAGTATAGTGAAGGTCACAGCAGTATAGTGAAGGTCACAGCAGTATAGTGAAGGTCACAGCAGCACAGTGAAGGTCACAGCAGTACAGTGAAGGTCACAGCAGTACAGTGAAGGTCACAGCAGTATAGTGAAGGTCACAGCAGCACAGTGAAGGTCACAGCAGCACAGTGAAGGTCACAGCAGTATAGTGAAGGTCACAGCAGTACAGTGAAGGTCACAGCAGTACAGTGAAGGTCACAGCAGTACAGTGAAGGTCACAGCAGTACAGTGAAGGTCACAGCAGTATAGTGAAGGTCACAGCAGCACAGTGAAGGTCACAGCAGTACAGTGAAGGTCACAGCAGTACAGTGAAGGTCACAGCAGTATAGTGAAGGTCACAGCAGTACAGTGAAGGTCACAGCAGTATAGTGAAGGTCACAGCAGCACAGTGAAGGTCACAGCAGCACAGTGAAGGTCACAGCAGCACAGTGAAGGTCACAGCAGTACAGTGAAGGTCACAGCAGTATAGTGAAGGTCACAGCAGTATAGTGAAGGTCACAGCAGTATAGTGAAGGTCACAACATCAGCTGACATCTGTGTTCTGCAGGAGCTTTATTGAAGTCGCTGAGGCCAAGCTGAAAGCTGAACTGAAGAACAGCAACCTGACTCTGCTGGACAAGAAGCGTCTGACGATGTGTAAACAGGAGCTGGTGAGATGAACACACACACACACACACACACACACACACACACACACACACACACACACACACACACACACAATGTCTATGCAATTTTTTAAAAGTCTGTTTAGAGATCTGTAGTGGTTCCTGTCTAAAACAAAGTCCCACTATAATAGATGCGTACTGGCTGTTGGTTTTAGGTGTAGGGTTGATCTCAGGACTCAGTTCAGACCCTCTCCTCCACCTCCAGACCCCCCCCCCGATGAAGTCTGAATATCGTCTTTACCTGAGAGAGAATCCGACATAAAGAATCTGATCTGAAGGCTCCAGTCAGAGAGAACTACAGGTCAACAGGAGAAAGACACAAATGTATAAATACATCTATAACTAGTAGTCAGTTACAGTTCAGACAACAAACACTAACCAGGTCAGTCATGATAACTAGTGAAGTCAATTAACCACAAAATAAAGTCAAATCCACTGATAGGTTCATCAAAATAAAGGAAAATTAGGATTTAGGCCACTCACAAAAGTCTTATAGTCTGCTTTGTCATGTTAAGGAAATGTAACAAAAACACCTGAAAGGAGGTAAACTACATGAACCAACATATTCAATCAACACTATCAGTGTTCTTGCTTTGTCTTGTCTGACTATCTTCTTCTATATTCTGCATCTTCCCTGGATTTCATCATGGATTTAGTCAGCTGGTCGATCAACTCAATTGACAAGATTGTTTCCACTTTCAAACGGTGAAGGGAGCGCCGAGGTGCCCCGATTGGCCGATTCAATGCACCGGATGGATTCCAGGAGCAGATGGAAGGTCGTGTGCTCCTGGCTGCTTGCTATCGAAGACTCAGAAGATGTCTACATGATTCAGATTATGGTCACCAGGTTTCTACTGATTGGAGCTCGTGGATCCCTGGGGACCACAAACTTTTGGAGAAGACGGGTTCTATTGGGAAACGACCCGCTCTCACTGAGTGTGTCGGGCCGGGGGACTCAGCCTTTGGCGCTGCAAGATCTAATTGTAAGACTGTGGATCTTAGCGGACTTGTGCTCAATTTGGGAATCAGCTTTGAGAGAAGACCTGGCTCGAATGGAGGGACACTATTTATCCACTTGATCTGGCTGTTTGGACAGTGACAACCGGCACGGACAGAAAGGCTGAGGAAATTATCTCTGCCTGTTCCCAAAACATTCTGTTATCTAAACCTGCCCCCCCCCCATAGACTTGTGCTATTTGGAGAAAAGGCCCGTGGGCACCAGGTTGGTGACCCCTGACTTAGAGCTTCCAGGTCAACGTCCTGATCTGAGCTGAGACTCTGGTCTTCTGCTCGCTTCAGGAGACCCAGGGCTCTCCTAGACTTTGTATTGAAGGGGGTTCCAGTGTTCATGCACCAGTTATAGCGTAGGTCTATGCGAAAGATTTTTGCGCTCCAAAGAAACAGGAAGTACATCACACAACCTTTCAGCCGTGGTAAATGCAGACTACACACAGTACTTATAGTATATATAATGGATAGATCCTCTAGTTTAATTTTCATGGTTTCATGGTTCTATGGTTCTTTCAAAACTATTTTGTTTCTTCTCCTCCTGAGACTGGTGGGGTGCCGCCCTAGCGCCCCCTATTGACGGGCCCCCACTGATCCAACCGTCACCAGGACAAGGTCTGACTTACTGCCAGCTATGAGGACCAAACTCACCGATCTGGTACAGAGACTAAAGGACCATCATCCTTACTCCCTGTGCACCCCCTATAGGGTGCACCTGGGGGCAAGGTCACAAATCTTCTCCAAATCCACAGAACACTTGTGGCCTCCATCACGTATCACCAGGACAACAACCACATTAGTCCTCCTCAATCTGACACTCGACCATCAGCCAGACCCTTCTCTCCAGTACCCTGGAGTCGACCTTTACTGAGGACTGTGATCTCTATAAATCACAGCTTTACGTTTCAGAAAACCATTCCACTGATATGTTTGTGCTGCAGGAGAGTTTGATTGGAGAGGCTAAGTCTCTGGAGGAGAGAAGAAGAAAAGCTGGAGGAGTGAAAGAGAAGCTGCAGGAAGTCACAACCCTAATGCAGAAGGTCCGCTTCCTGGTGGAGGAGGTAAGAGGAGGGGGGGGGGGGGGCTGTTCACCTTTGTCTCCTGTATCCCCACTGCTTCTGTCCCACTGCAGCCCCAGCACACAGTGCCAGACATGTTTGTATGGTTGCTAAGCAACAACAAGCGCATCGCCTATGCCAGGGTTCGAACCCGAGACCTGCTGTACTCCAGCAACCCGGAGTCTAGAGGAATCCTCTGTGGTCAGATAGTAACGCTGTTTTTAAAGGTACACACACACACACACACACACACACACACGCACGCACGCACGCACACACACACACACACATGTAACTGTGTATTTTCTATGTGTGTTTTTTTGTGTGCAGCCTCCAGGGAAGCGAGTTGCAGCCTTGTCAGTCCAGGCCAAGCTGGACGTGTTTCTGTGGTTCGGATCTTGTTCAGACTCCGCCCACATGCTGGATGACCTCCCTGCAGGATACAGACCGGACTCCGGGGGCGTTGACGACAACAGCCCCCCCTCACACCTGGTCTGCTCAGGTGAGCAAGAAGATCAGCTGTTAGTGTTGTTAGTCCATTTGAACAAAAGTCTCCTAGCGGTAGAGTCCAGGTCCCTCTGACCCTGGAGGATGGGTCCAGGTCCGTCTGACCCAGGACATAGTCCCTGTGTCTGGTGTTGTGTTGTGTTATAGTGTGTTACTGTAATGTTCTTGTTGTGTTATTATTGTGGCTGTTGTGTTCTTGTTGTGTAGAACACCACCACTTTCAGCTGCGCTGCCACATGTACCAGGCTCGAGGTCTGATAGCTGCAGACAACACCGGCCTATCGGACCCGTTCGCCAGGGTCACCTTCCTGTCACACAGCCTCACCTCTAAGGTAAGAAGGTCCAATCCAGTCCGGTCCAGTCCGGTCCAGTCTGGTCCTGTCTGGTCCAGTCCGGTCCAGTCTGGTCCTGTCTGGTCCAGTCCGGTCCAGTCCGGTCCAGTCTGGTCCAGTCTGGTCCAGTCTGGTCCAGTCCGGTCCAGTCTGGTCATGTCCGGTCCAGTCCGGTCCAGTCCGGTCCAGTCTGGTCCAGTCTGGTCCAGTCCGGTCCAGTCTGGTCCAGTCCGGTCCAGTCCGGTCCAGTCTGGTCCAGTCCGGTCCAGTCCGGTCCAGTCCGGTCCAGTCCGGTCCAGTCTGGTCCAGTCTGGTCCAGTCCGGTCCAGTCTGGTCCAGTCTGGTCCAGTTCGGTCCAGTCTGGTCCAGTCCGGTCCAGTCTGGTCCAGTCTGGTCCTGTCTAATCTGGTTCAGTCCAGTATGATTTGTGTGGTCCAGTCTGGTTTGGTACAAGTCTGGTCTCAGTTGGAGAAAAGAGACAAGAGACAGAGTCTCGAGACAGACCAAAGACAGCCTAGAGACTGGAGAGAGATAGAGACTAGAAACATACACTAGTGACAAGAGACAGAGACTAGAGGTAGAGACTCGATACTCAAGACAGAGACTAGAAACTACAGACAGGAATAGAGACAGAGATATGAGATAAAGACTAGAGAGACAAGAAAGAGAGATTTAAGACAGACGAGAGAGAGAGAGAATCGTGAAACAAAAAGTAGAAATTGGAGACAGAGACTCGAGACAAAAAATTAAGGCATAGAGACTAGAGAGAGAGATTGGGGACACAGACTAGAGACTCAAGACTGGAAACAGAGACTAGAGACAATAGCTAGAGAAAGAAACAGAACAGAGACACAGACTAGGAACACTGACTTGAGACATAATAGTCAAACACTAGTGACAGAGATTAGAGACAAGAGGCAGAAACTAGAGACTCAAGACAGACTCGATCCTTGAGAAAGAGACAGACTAGAGACAAAAGTAAAAGACTACAGTCTAAAGACAGACAAAGAGAGGCTAGAGATAGAGACTATAGATATAGACTAGAAACAGAAACTAGAGATAGAGACTATAGATATAGACTAGAAACAGAAACTAGAGATAGAGACTATAGATATAGACTAGAAACAGAAACTAGAGATAGAGACTATAGATATAGACTAGAAACAGAAACTAGAGATAGGGACTAGAGACTAGAGCTGGAGACTAAACATTAGAGTCAAAGACTAGTGACAGAGACTAAAGGCATATATTATAGATATAGACTGAAGACTAGAAACAGGTGTATGGATGTCCCTGGGGACCTGGATGTTCAGCCACCTCACAGGAGGAGTGTATTCGTAGTCCTCTGGAGACGGAAGCAGCAGCTCTAGTGTTTTTAACTTTCACAAAGAAAACACCACAGGCTCCTTCACAAGTCTGGACTGAAGACTCTTGTATTCCCTAGTCTCTAGTCAGCAGTGATGGTGGCCCTGGTTGGTTTTATGGTTAGTTTGATCTTGTTTTGTTTGTTTGAACCTTTTTACCCGGTCTTTTACCTGCTGGTAAGGTATGTTTGGTGTTCAGCTCTTTGGTCAGTCTCTGTAGAAATAAAGCTGCTATGCTATTGCTTAGAGGACCTGTCAACTGGAAACTATCAGACTAAACTAAACAAAGGCCTGCCAGGTTTTGTGCTGACACAGTGTCAGATGACAGCGTTTCATCAGTCAGATGAAAGTCAAAGATCAGAAGATTGTAACCGATAGCTTCCTGACCGCGGAGCTAGCATGGCTAGCCAGTGATTAACTGCTGTTTTTGGAGGAAGCAGCGGTTCTTCAGGTCCCAGGAGGACATATTGTTGGAATCTTTAGATTGGCGCCAGTGTGTTGACTAATCTAAGCCATCAGACTGATGTGAGCAGAACTCAGCTCTTCAGAGGAGCAAATTTGACTCATTTGATTTGATTTATGACAAAATTGCTCAAAAAAATGAAGAACTGAAATGGGTGTATTGTTTTATACATATATATCTACTTATAGTTTCTGAGTTTGATGCTAGTTGTGGACAGAATCTTGACTGTAGTCAGTGAGAGCGGTCCTACGTAGAGCACCACGCCGTGTCCCAGAAGCACCATGGCACTAAAGTCACACAGCGGCTCGACGCTCGTACATGGCCGAGACACGTGTTACCTCATGACACTACTAGGACAATACGCTGAACCGCCACTAGTACACCAGAATGAAATCAACAGACAAGGAGAGTTTTACTGATTCACCTTTTGACGGATTCATTTGATCAGGAGACACAACAACAGTTCTGACCCCGTACAGATGCACTTCCTGTCTCCTGATGTTGGTGTTCTTAGTTCCTGTGAGATCTTGTGACTAGCGCTCTCTGGTACTCTGCTTCAGGAATGTGTCCTTAGAGAGCAGAAGACATAAACGCTGTGCTGATGTTTCCTGTGGGACCATGTCCACTGCTCATACGCTGCGTTTTGTTTTTGTCTTTAGATAATCAGTCAGACGCTCAGTCCGACGTGGAATCAGTGCTTGCTAATGAGCCGCGTGTTGCTCAGTGGAGACCTGCAGCACATTCAGGAGGAGCCTCCGCGCGTCGTCATTGAGGTGTACGACGACGACGCTCTGGTAATAAACCCAACGGTCCAGACTTCATCATCAGGTGGGTCCTCGTGTTTCTGACCTCCTGCTCTGTGACATTGTCCAGGGGAAAGCTGAATATCTGGGAGCCACAGTTGCAGTCCCTGAGGTGCGTCTGACCTCTGAACCCTATGCACCCCCCACCCTGCAGTACAGCCCTCTCCACTGTGGCAACCAGTCAGGAGGAGACCTGCTGGCTGCATTTGAACTTCTACAGGTTGGTCATGCTGGTGATTCCATGTGAGTAATCCAGAGTCCAGTTCTAACCCAGTGCCTGTGCAGATCCCCAAGTCTGGCCACCAGAGTCTGCCTCGTTTAGAGGAAGAGGAGGGAGGCCTCTACACGGTTCCTGCAAACATCAGGCCTGTTCTCAGCACCTACAGGCTGGAGGTTGGACTAACTGAATGGGATTTCATTCAAGTAATGATCTTCATTTCATTAAAATGAGGTTTTCTTCACCAGGTGTTGTTCTGGGGTCTGAGGGAGCTGAAGAAGGTTCAGCTTCTCTGTGTTGATCGGCCACAGGTGAGAACCCGCCGGTGGTCCTAACACACCTCCTCCTTCTCTCTGTCACACACGCTGTGCCGCTCCGCCTTCGGTTTGGTTGTGATGCCACAGCTGTTGTTTCCTGTTCTCACTTCACTCTGTCAGAATGTGTAAGAGGCAGGTCTGATCCAGACAGCTGACAACAGTTCTAATGTAGAACGCTGAACTGCATGCCGTGTTTTACTGAAGTAGATTTCTAGAAAAGGTTTTGTTTCTAAATGAGACCCCAGGACCTACAGTGTATCTGACCACCACCAGTGTGTGAATGGCTGAGGTGTTTACAGCGCTTTGGGGAGTGAAGAGCTCTAGAAAGGTCTCTAGAAATACAGACAGTGACCGTTTTAAAACTCCATCAGAGGCTGGCTAATGGTGGAACAGCCACTCAGTCATCAGGTGGAAGTGATCAGAGACTTGCTGCCAAACTCCAGTAAAGTCCAGGTTTTTACACAGAATGAAGTCGTTTATGAGCTGACACTATGCTCAGTGAGGTAGGAAAACCAGTACTTACTGGGACAGCTGGAGTTATTCAACATACATTTTGAAGATTTGGACCACAATGTTTGTAACATCCCGTCATGAAGGGGAGGGCTGAAGACTCCATCTCTGCTGGAAGGTGGTCCCTACCTGGACGCCAGCGCTGACTTCTGGGTACAGAGACCCTGCTGCTGCTGTCGGTGAGGACCCAGTGGTGTAAGTGTAAAGGCATCCTGACTGACCACATGAGAGTCAGGTGACCGAGCGTTACGGCTGAAGCAGACAGAAGACACACAGCGGAGCCGTGATCTTGTTGATGGAAACATGGCTAGCAGCAGCGGCTAAGCTAACCCTTGCTGTGAGCCCACTGGTATCACAGGGTTAGGTCTAAAGAGTGAAACGGGTTGAGTCTGAGTCCTGTCTGGTTCGTGACCTGGTCTCAGGTCTAGGTCTAGTCTTTCTTTGTGTTTAGTTGTTTTTAGCTACACTGGCAGCATTGTAACGCTTGTTTAATAAAACGGTAGAATAAATGTGAGATTTCAGACCAGGTGATGTGGTGACAGACGGACTACCATCAGCATCATGTGACCTACTGTAGGAGAAACGCACCTAGACCACATGAATATGTCTTGTCTCTCTTTTCAGGTGTTTATAGAGTGTGCAGGTAAAACTCTGCGTTCCTCTGTCATTCAGAAGTACAAGTCCAACCCAAACTTCACCACACTGGTTGACGCCATGGAGCTGGTAAGGTCACATAACAAACAGCATCAATCACACCGTCTGTAGGTACAACTAATGACGTATACAGATTACACCTGCACATTTTACACATGAAGAGGAGACACCCCAGCAGCCCCAGTCCTCCAGTCAAGGAGCAGAAAGGGACCAGAGGGTGAGTTCCAACTACAGGGGGGTCACACTCCTCAGCCTCCCTGGAAAGGTCTACTCCAGTCCTGGAGAGGAGGGTCCGGTCCAGACCCATTGATCTGAACCTTGGATCGAGATTACAAGAACTTTATTGTCATCGAATCAGCGTCCTGATCCAATGAGACTACAGTTCCAGTACAGCTGTTTCCAAAATGTAGACAAACAACATAAACACAAAGAGAAAGCAGGTGTCTGTGGGCATGCTCAGTGATGCGCTCCCTATTCTGTAAAGAGGACACGCTTGGAGGGGAGGTTATAAAAAACATGTCCATTTCCCTGGACTCAAGGGAGCTCAGAGACGTAAACAGGAACAAAAAGCCTCCGACACGTAAAGCACAAACTCTGACAGTCACAAAAACATGAGACAGGATGGTGGGTGGGAGGTAACGGGAACCCCCACGCGCCCGGTCGAGTCCGCAGCGTTAGTGCAGCCTTCAGACTGGTTTACAGGACTGGAAGGAGTTGATAGGAGGATCAGAACACCTCGATCGCCACGCCTCCTCCGCCTGCAGCTCAGAGTCTGATGAGAGGAAGAAACCGGGTCATCGCTCTGTCAGACCCATGAGAGGTGCATAGAAGTCTCTTCACTATTGAATTTGTTTTTATTTGACTGAGTTGTATTTAAGCATCAGACTGACATCTTGAGTTAAATGTTGTTTGTATTTAATGAGCATTGAGCAGAGAAATGTTGCAGTGTTCTAAAGAATAAATAGAGCAAAGTTATTTGTTTTATTTTCTTTCTGCTGATCAGAAAAATGATCCGACCTATCAGTGTTCTGTTCAGCACTCGTGCTACAAAAAATAAATAAAAAACAGCCGACTGTGACAGCTTGTCATCATCATCCCCCAACATCATTTCCGCCCCACCCCCCAGCCCCCCAGACTTGCGTACCACACACCAGCAGCAGGTTCTCCCTTCAGAAGCTCTGATGAAACCGTGCGCTCCCCTGGGTACTGGATTTGTTTTCTGTCAGAGTCCTGCAGCTGGCTCCACACTCCACTTCAGCTGATTATGGACATTCCTTCTGAGCCACGACTTCTCTCAAAGCTGATTTCCAAATTGAGCACAAGTCCGCTAAGATCCACAGTCTTACGATTAGATCTTGCAGCGCCAGAGTCTGAGTCCCCCGACCCGACACACTCAGTGAGAGCGGGTCGTTTCCCAATAGAACCCGTCTTCTCCAAAAGTTTGTGGTCCCCAGGGATCCCCGAGCTCCAATCAGTAGAAACCTGGTGACCATAATCTGAATCATGTAGACATCTTCAACGTCTTCCACGGAAAGAAGAGAGAGACACTTTATCTTCCACCAGGAATTCATAATACAGCTCCTTCTCAAAAAATGATCATATAGTGATAAAGTTGATTATTTTCTGTAATGTCCTGATAAACATTAGACTTTCATCTATTTTAGATTCATCACACACAGCTGAAGTAGTTTTATTGTTTTAATATTGATGATTGTGGCGTACAGCTCATGAAAACCCTAAACTCCTGTCTCATAAAATGAGCATATTTCATCCGACCAATAGAAGAAAAGTGTTTTTAATACAAAGTCAACCTTCAGATAATGATGTTCAGTTCTCACTCAGTACTTGGTGGGAATCCTTTATCAGAAATGACTGCTTCAATGCGGCGTGGCATGGAGGCGATCAGCCTGTGGCACTGCTGAGGTGTTCTGGAGGCCCAGGATGCTTCGATAGCGGCCTTAAGCTCATCCAGAGCGTTGGGTCTGGCGTCTCTCAACTTTCTCTTCACAATATCCACAGATTGTCTCTGGGGTTCAGGTCAGGAGAGTACCACAGTAACACCATGGTCAGTAAACCAGTGACCAGTGGTTTGGGCACTGGGAGCAGGTGCCAGGTCGTGCTGAAAAATGAAATCTTCATCTCCATAAAGCTTTTCAGCAGATGGAAGCATGAAGTGCTCCAACATCTCCTGCTAGCTAGCTGCATTGACTCTGCTGACCCTTGATCAAACACAGTGGACCAACACCAGCAGCTGACATGGCGCCCAGACCATCACTGACTGTGGGAACTTGACACTGGACTTCAGGCGTTTCCCTCTCCCCAGTCTTCCTCCAGACCCTGGAACCTTGATTTCAGAATGACTTTGGACCACTGCACCAGTCCAGTGCTGCTTCTCTGTAGCCCAGGTCCGCCGCTTCTGCTGCTGTTTCTGGTTCTAAAGTGTCTTGACCTGGGGAATGCGGCACCTGTAGCCCATTTCCTGCACACGCCTGTGCACGGTGGCTCTGGATGTTTCTACTCCAGACTCGGTCCACTGCTTCCGCAGGTCCCCCAAGGTCTGGAATCGGTCCTTCTCCACAATCTTCCTCAGGGTCCGGTCACCTCTTCTCGCTGTGCAGCGTTTTCTGACACACTTTTTCCTTCCACAGACTTCCCACTGAGGAGCCTTGATACAGCACTCTGGGAACAGCCTATTCCTTCAGACATGTCTTTCTGTGTCTTACCCTCTTGCTTGAGGGTGTCAGTGATGTCCTTCTGGACAGCAGTCAGGTCGGCAGTCTGACCCATGATTGTGGTTTTGAGTAATGAACCTGCTGGGAGTTTTTAAAAGCTCAGGAATCTTCTGCAGGTGTTTAGAGTGAATGAGTTGATTCAGATGATTAGGTTCAGAGCTCGTTTAGACTGAGGACCTTTTCATCATATGATCATTTTATGAGACAGGAGTTTAGGGTTTTCATGAGCTGTACGCCACAATCATCAATATTAAAACAATAAAACTACTTCAGCTGTGTGTAATGAATCTAAAATATATGACAGTCTAATGTTTATCAGAACATTACAGAAAATAATCAACTTTATCACTATATGATCAGTTTTTGAGGACCTGTAAATTCCCCTGGAAGCTTTCCATCAGGACAGCTCGTCACCCTGTCACCGTACGAAAAGTACAAAAAACGTTATCAATAGACGTCAGAGTCCAGCTGATCCATTCCATGGTAATAAAATGTTGGATCATCCAAAATGGGATGAGGAAAATGCTCCGATCTTCAAACCACAAAGCAGCAGGGAACATAGAGAGAGGAGGCAGCGGGATAATGTGACTGAAAAAAAAGAAGAGGAGCAATGTGGTTTTGGTCCTGGTCCTGGAGCTGTGGACCAGCTCTTTACCCTCGCTAGGGTGATGGAGGGGTCATGGGAGTTTACCCAACCAATCCACATGTGTTCAGTGGATTTGGAGAAGGCTTATGACCGTGTCCCCAGGGACACCCTGTGGGGGGGGGGGTCTATTCTAAAACCTCTCTATTCTGTTTGCATGATGTTTGGCTCAGAGTCCGTTCTGTGGATTGCTAGATGTTTTGGATTCCAATGACAAACTTCACATTACAAAGTGCATTTTTCAGCAAAACATTGATTTATTTTGACATTTTTCTGCAGTGTGCCACATTCTGTTACTCTCCCTCAGCATCCTAAGTGTTGCTTCTTAGACCTTTGGACTGCCATGGAGCCTCACTGTGGTACCAAACCTAAACCTTGTATTTCTTGAGATACTGTTTATAGAATCACTGTTGAACATTGGCCAAGTGTTTTCATGTCAATTAGAGCCGAGTTTCAGCGTTGACAGCTTGTTGTGGTCTAGTATTGAAGTTCATATTCAGATTTTATTGGTGAATTTGGTTTCTGCTGCCTGGATATTCATATTGATCTTTTTCACACATCAATGTGTTTCTGCTCTCTGACTCTATGATATTTAAAGTGCCATATAATCACATTTGGATTCAACATTGTGTTTTAATCTGTTACTTTAACTTTGTCATATTTGAGCTCCTTTTAATGGATTTGACCCAGTTTCTTGTCTTATGTTTAGTCATGTTAGTGTCTTGATTTGTCTCACCTTGCTGTACAGCTCTTTAGTCCTACTAATGTGTTTTTATAAACATAACATTTCCACTTTGACAAGTCAAAAAGTGACAGGTAGATTAGTTTAGTCTTCACTGATGTCAGGATTATGAACCACAGTGAAATAATGAAGTGAAGTTCAGGTGTTGGAGCTGACTCTGTACCTGGTCGCTCTACAGGAGCTACCAGAGGACGAACACCTCCATCCTCCTCTCAGCATCACAGTGGTTGACTGGCGGGCCTTTGGCCGCAGCACACTGGTTGGAAACCACATCATCAACAATCTCAAGGCCTTCAAGTCCACCTCACCTCCAGCCCCCCCACAGAGACCACCTCAGGCTACCAGTCCAGCCCCAACCACAGCGGCCCCCAGCACTGAAGGTAAACGGCAAATGTCACCAGCTATCAGACACTTCATCCTTTGGTCACCAGAATCATTAAGACTTCCTTTGACCAAAACGTGGAGTCAAGGTGAAACAATGTCACAACCACAGAGAAATCCTCACTGAGCACAAGAAACCTTCCAGCCAATTACACAAGGGGAACATATCTCCTGTATATCGTATCGTATCAGTACTCAGTGGACAATTTAGAAACTACAAACTGGTGGGGGAACACATCTAGAGGGGGGAACTCATATTGATGTAACACCTGTTAGTAAACCTGAGCAATGGATTAGATTCATGTGGCATCTTTCAGACCCAACGCGCTTTACAGAAGCTCCATCACTCCTCCACCCTCTGGTGGAGGTTAAACTACGACAGACGTCTGTAGTCCCAGCTGCCCTGGGGCCGTCTGACAGGAGAGAGGCCCTTCTGACCACCACCAACATTCACACACGGTCTCACAGTCAGGTGGTGAAGTGTCTCCAAGGACACAACAACGAAAACCAAGCCGGAGCTGGAGAACGAAGCAGCGACCCTCTGGTATCCAGATGAAGCCTCAGCTATCAGATTCAGTCCGACGCCGCGTTTTTCCATTTCATGATTTGATCTGAGGCTCGACTTTAAAATATGAAAACAAGAAGTTTTTTGTATCTGTTTCAAAAACAAATAACAAAATATTCAAGAACTTTTTTCTTTGTTAATTTTTGGTTTTTCTATTGAAAATAGAAAGAAAGAAGAGTACAGGTATTGTTCTGGAACAGAGTCAATCGCCACCGGTGGAGCAAAGAGGTGGTTCTTAAATTATTCACACGGAAAAAACCTCAGAACGTTAGAACTTCAGTGGTTTCCTAAAGGAGGCCATGGCCTAGAGGTAGTTCCATCTGGGGGAACAGACATCGAATCGCAACCCCAACCATCTATCATTCACACACAGAAGTGAAAGTACAGAACTATACCTTTAACTGGGGGTACAAATTTGTAGTTTGTACCTTTTACTAGTCAAACCTGTACCTTAGGGGTACAGGTTTGACTAGTAAAAGGTACAAACTACAAGAGTACAAATTTGTACCCCCAGTTAAAGGTACAAAATGGTACCTTTGAGGGTACCACCCCAGTGACAGGACAAAAGGTACAATTCTGTACTTTCATTTCTGAGTGTGTTAGATGTTTAAATGTTATTATTTAGGAACTGTGCAGGCCGACACACAAATGGAAAAAACACAACAATCAAAAGTCTGTATAAGGCTGGAGTGCTGGAAATATTTGGGTTGCAGGGCGCTAGTTGAAAAACCGCTGGTCTAGAACCTCCACTGGGCTCTGGTACCAAAGACATTCAGAGGATTGGACACTCTTCTCTTACTGGATATAATTTATTAGTCTCTCTTTCTCAGATGAGTGACAGAAATTATAAAACTTTTTCACAATATTCAAATTTTATTATCTGTATCTTTAAACCCACAATCCCTCACTGACTTTTACAAAAGTTTTGGGCTCTGTTCCTAAAATGTGAGTAAATCCAGCAGAGTGACAGAAGAAAGACCAGATCTTGTTCCTATTGCAGATGATGGAGGAAAATTTAGTTTCAAGGAACTAAAGAACCTCGCCTTGCCTTTCTCTGCTTATCCGGGTCCGGGTCGTGGGGGCAGCATCCCAATTAGGAAGTCCCAGACCGTCCTCTCCCCGGCCACCTCCACCAGCCCCTCTGGCAGGATCCCAATGTGTTCCCAGGCCAGGTTGAAGATGTATTTCCTCCAGCGTGTCCTGGGTCGACCCGGGGGCCTCCTGCCAGCAGGACATGCCTGAAACACCTCCCTGGGAAGGCGTCCAGGGGACGTCCTAACAAGATGCCCAAACCACCTCAACTGGCTCCTCTCTACATGGAGGAGCAGCGACTCTACTCCGAGTCTCTCCCGAATGTCCGAACTCCTCACCCTGTCCCTAAGGCTGAGCCCGGCCACCCTGCGGAGGAAACTCATTTCAGCCGCTTGTATCCGCGATCTTGTTCTTTCTGTCATTACCCAAAGCTCATGACCAGGTGAGGATTGGGAGGTAGATCGAGAGCCTTGCTTTCTGGCTCAGCTCCTTCTTTACCACAACAGCTCCTCCATGAACCGCCACCTTATCATGGTGGAGGAGTTAAGAGTGCCCTAATGATCCAGAGCCACGTTGTCTGGGGCACTTCTGCCCCTGGTAGGGTCTCCCATGGTAAATTGGTCCTAGGTGAAGGGTGAGCCAACGAGTAGTTCAGAAGACTCTTCATGGACGTCAGATCAAAGAGCCAGTGCACCCGGCCCGGAGGATTACCAGGGTCCCACCCTGGAACCAGGCCTGGGGTTGGGGCCCATGAGCGAGCGCCTGGTGGCCGGGTTTTTGCCCATGGCGCCCGGCTGGGTCCAGCCCAAACCGGATACATGGACTCATCCACCTGCAGGAGGAACATCAAGGGTCCGGTACAATGTGGATCGAATGGCAGACCAAGGAGGGAGCTTTGGCGGTCCGATCCCCGGACACAAAAACTGGCTGTTGGAAACTAAAAAGCAATCGACCAATCAGATCCAGGGAATATAGGATGCTTTTGTTAACAATCAATGCTCTTTTAATAACATTTTAAAATCAGAAATATCACATTTTTGTCCTTGAGGACTTTCAACCATTCAGTTTTCCCCTTTTGTAGAAAGGTTTAAAGACATCAGAGTTAGACCACCGTGTGTTAAAGGGAGTCAGAGATGATTTAGTAGTTAATGCTGATCAGCTTGGATCAGGAACAGCCTTGATTCTCCTGCTTCTGACTAAACTAACTGTGTTTTCCTCTTGCTGTGTTCTGTGGACCAGGTCTGTCTGAGACCGTTGCAGAGACCAGCTCAACAATGACCAACCAGGACGTCCTCATCATTGTGGAGAATGAAGCTCCAGCTCCAGAACCCAAGAAAAAAAGGGTCAAGCTGACTTCCATAAGAAAATGCTGAGAACAGCGGTCTCACCATCCTCACACTCTTCATGTTGTTCCCACAGGAGAGCAACATGAAGAGCGTACGTCGTTCCACCAAGAGGCGGAGGAGGACCATCGCTGATGAGTCAGCAGAGTCGGTCATTGACTGGTGGTCCAAATACTACGCATCAGTAGAGAAACAGGTAGCCCTGAGCACCATGCGCATAGATGGACCAGGTGGCTGTGAAGACTGAAGCCTGTGTGTCTTTTAGGCCAAGCTGAAGGACAGTTCTCACTTACCCTCCGTCTTCGAGAAAGGCAAGAAACACACACACGTTCTGAGAGATATTTAACTCCTGTCATTCCTGGTCAAAGATCAGTAGACAGGGTTTAGATTTGTAATCTTAGATGGCCTTATGAAACTTATGAAAGTAAGTTACCATAAGTGGTCTTAATCAATGCTGTTACATTCTTAAAGTTTTGAGTCATTTAAAATCTATGTTTAAAGGACAAAATTTCCTTAAAAACATTTTGCTGACCTTATTACCTGTTAGCTAACCTTTACAGCTAGAAATCTATATTACCTGTTAGCTAACCTTTACAGCTAGAAATCTATATTACCTGTTAGCTAACCTTTACAGCTAGAAATCTATATTACCTGTTAGCTAACCTTTACAGCTAGAAATCTATATTACCTGTTAGCTAACCTTTACAGCTAGAAATCTATATTACCTGTTAGCTAACCTCTACAGTTAGAACACTATATTACCTGTTAGTTAACCTCTACAGTTAGAACACTATATTACCTGTTAGCTAACCTCTACAGTTAGAACTCTATATTACCTGTTAGCTAACCTCTACAGTTAGAACTCTATATTACCTGTTAGCTAACCTCTACAGTTAGAACACTATATTACCTGTTAGCTAACCTCTACAGTTAGAACACTATATTACCTGTTAGCTAACCTCTACAGTTAGAACTCTATATTACCTGTTAGCTAACCTTTACAGCTAGAAATCTATATTACCTGTTAGCTAACCTTTACAGTTAGAACTCTATATTACCTGTTAGCTAACCTCTACAATTAGAACACTATATTACCTGTTAGTTAACCTCTACAGTTAGAACTCTATATTACCTGTTAGCTAACCTTTACAGCTAGAACACTATATTACCTGTTAGCTAACCTTTACAGCTAGAACTCTATATTACCTGTTAGCTAACCTCTACAGTTAGAACTCTATATTACCTGTTAGCTAACCTCTACAGTTAGAACACTATATTACCTGTTAGTTAACCTCTACAGATAGAAGTCTATATTACCTGTTAGTTAACCTCTACAGTTAGAACACTATATAACCTGTTAGCTAACCTCTACAGTTAGAACACTATATTACCTGTTAGCTAACCTCTACAGTTAGAACACTATATTACCTGTTAGTTAACCTTTACAGCTAGAAATCTATATTACCTGTTAGCTAACCTTTACAGCTAGAAATCTATATTTCCTGTTAGCTAACCTTTACAGCTAGAAATCTATATTACCTGTTAGCTAACCTTTACAGCTAGAACTCTATATTACCTGTTAGTTAACCTCTACAGTTAGAACACTATAATACCTGTTAGTTAACCTCTACAGTTAGAACACTATATTACCTGTTAGCTAACCTCTACAGTTACAACACTATATTACCTGTTAGTTAACCTCTACAGTTAGAAGTCTATATTACCTGTTAGTTAACCTCTACAGTTAGAACACTATATTACCTGTTAGTTAACCTTTACAGCTAGAAATCTATATTACCTGTTAGCTAACCTCTACAGTTAGAACACTATATTACCTGTTAGCTAACCTCTACAGTTAGAACACTATATAACCTGTTAGCTAACCTCTACAGTTAGAACACTATATTACCTGTTAGCTAACCTCTACAGTTAGAACACTATATTACCTGTTAGTTAACCTCTAAGTTAGAACACAATATTACCTGTTAGTTAACCTCTACAGTTAGAACTCTATATTACCTGTTAGCTAACTTTACAGCTAGAACACTATAATACCTGTTAGCTAACCTCTACAGTTAGAACTCTATATTACCTGTTAGTTAACCTCTACAGTTAGAACACTATATTACCTGTTAGTTAACCTCTAAGTTAGAACACTATATTACCTGTTAGTTAACCTCTACAGTTAGAACTCTATATTACCTGTTAGCTAACCTCTACAGTTAGAACTCTATATTACCTGTTAGCTAACCTCTACAGTTAGAACACTATATTACCTGTTAGTCAACCTCTTCAGTTAGAACACTATATTACCTGTTAGTTAACCTCTAAGTTAGAACTCTATATTACCTGTTAGTTAACCTCTACAGTTAGAACTCTATATTACCTGTTAGTTAACCTCGACAGTTAGAACACTATATTACCTGTTAGTTAACCTCTACAGTTAGAACTCTATATTACCTGTTAGCTAACCTCTACAGTTAGAACACTATATTACCTGTTAGCTAACCTCTACAGTTAGAACACTATATTACCTGTTAGTTAACCTCTACAGTTAGAACACTATATTACCTGTTAGTTAACCTCTACAGTTAGAACACTATATTACCTGTTAGTTAACCTCTACAGTTAGAACTCTATATTACCTGTTAGCTAACATCTACAGTTAGAACTCTATATTACCTGTTAGCTAACCTCTACAGTTAGAACACTGTATTACCTGTTAGTTAACCTCTACAGTTAGAACACTATATGACCTGTTAGTTAACCTCTACAGTTAGAACACTATATTACCTGTTAGCTAACCTCTACAGTTAGAACACTATAGTACCTGTTAGCTAACCTCTACAGTTAGAACACTATAGTACCTGTTAGCTAACCTCTACAGTTAGAACACTATATTACCTGTTAGCTAACCTCTACAGTTAGAACACTATATTACCTGTTAGTTAACCTCTACAGTTAGAACACTATATTACCTGTTAGTTAACCTCTACAGTTAGAACACTATATTACCTGTTAGCTAACCTCTACAGTTAGAACACTATATTACCTGTTAG
>SSNR01000602.1:223036-241495 GCA_006937965.1 Callopanchax toddi
TGCTAACCTCTACAGTTAGAACTCTATATTACCTGTTAGCTAACCTCTACAGTTAGAACTCTATATTACCTGTTAACTAACCTCTACAGTTAGAACTCTATATTACCTGTTAGCTAACCTCTACAGTTAGAACTCTATATTACCTGTTAGTTAACCTCTACAGTTAGAACACTATATTACCTGTTAGCTAACCTCTACAGTTACAACACTATATTACCTGTTAGTTAACCTCTACAGTTAGAACTCTATATTACCTGTTAGCTAACCTCTACAGTTAGAACACTATATTACCTGTTAGTTAACCTCTACAGTTAGAACTCTATATTACCTGTTAGCTAACCTCTACAGTTAGAACACTATATTAACTGTTAGCTAACCTCTACAGTTACAACACTATATTACCTGTTAGCTAACCTCTACAGTTACAACACTATATTACCTGTTAGTTAACCTCTACAGTTAGAACTCTATAGTACCTGTTAGCTAACCTTTACAGCTAGTACTCTATATTACCTGTTAACTAACCTCTACAGTTAGAACTCTATATTACCTGTTAGCTAACCTCTACAGTTAGAACTCTATATTACCTGTTAGCTAACCTCTACAGTTAGAACTCTATATTACCTGTTAGCTAACCTCTACAGTTAGAACTCTATATTACCTGTTAACTAATCTCTACAGTTAGAACACTTATATTACCTGTTAGCTAACCTCTACAGTTAGAACTCTATATTACCTGTTAGCTAACCTATACAGTTAGAACTCTATATTACCTGTTAATTAACCTCTACAGTTAGAACACTTATATTACCTGTTAGCTAACCTCTACAGTTAGAACTCTATATTACCTGTTAGCTAACCTCTACAATTAGAACTCTATATTACCTGTTAATTAACCTCTACAGTTATAACTCTATATTACCTGTTAGCTAACCTCTACAGTTAGAACTCTATATTACCTGTTAGCTAACCTCTACAGTTAGAACTCTATATTACCTGTTAGCTAACCTCTACAGTTAGAACACTATATTACCTGTTAGCTAACCTCTACAGTTAGAACTCTATATTACCTGTTAGCTAACCTCTACAGTTAGAACTCTATATTACCTGTTAGCTAACCTCTACAGTTAGAACTCTATATTACCTGTTAGCTAACCTCTACAGTTTAAACACTTACATTACGCTAGCTAACTAGTAGGGTCAGTGTCCTCCTAGAAAAATAAAACAAAATATAAGAACATGTTTGTACAGCCCTGTTAAAGTCATGGACTACAAAGCACTTTACATTAAAGTCATTCACACTCTGATGGCAGGAAGCTACATCACAGCCACAGAAGTAGTTGAAGTAGTGTTAGTAGATGACCCTTGACCCGAATATTGTTGCTCCTTGCAGCGTTGCCATACCACAGCTTGCTGAGCGATGGAGTGGAGTCTTTGGGTAAGAATTTAGCTCCTCTCTGCAGGCCACTCTCTGGTCCACCTCAGGTCTGTAGTTTAGACAAAGTCCTGGATGTGGGTCGGCCATCTTTAATGGTTTATCACTAATGTGGTGTTCCAGTTCAGACACACACCTCAGTAGGGATCCACAGTGTAGACACTAGAACAGACACCAGTCCACTGGACCAGTATAGAACTCCTTGGTCCTGATCAGTTTTCTACATTAGAGGGTTTATTCTTGGATATAATGATGATGACTCTGGTTGTGATGAAGCCATCTTTGTATTGTGTCATCATGACATCATGACACATTGACCACAACATGCTCCATCAGCTGTTTTCATTTAAAGCAGGTGAGCACATGGAGGACAGAGACAGCTCATCAGGTCCATGTGAACTTGTCACTCAGAGGATTTATTGGAATCAAACAGCTGATTGTGATGATGATGATGATGATGATATATTAGTGGTATTTCGTGGATCCCTGCTTTAGAGCTGTGAATTAAAAGTCTCTCTTGAACATCAGTTGTTTTGTCCATCAGTTGGCAGCCAGGTGGACGGAGACAGGAAGAGGAAACCGAAAGCTACGGACTCCCTGGAGCTCAGTGCTGGTTTACGTACTAAACTAGCCACACTGCAGGTATGTCCATCACTAGGGACACAGACCGCTGACCTCTCCTCCATCTGAGGGAGGACAAAACCTGATGTGAAAGTTCAGAGGATCAGAAGATCATAATCCCTAGCTTCAAAATAATTTAGATTTTAATCTCAAGTCATTGAAGGCAGATGAGAAAACACTTCTTAAAGCGGCACTCGGTAGATTGGTAAACACGCTAGGCATCGCTAGCTGTTTCACACAAATACTCTCTCACCCCTCTCACCCCTCCTGTCAGGTAAAATCCGTAGGCCAGACTTCCTGCAGACATGGGACCATGGATTGCCATGGTAACCATTCAGAGCCAAACTCGAGCTGTAGAAACGTTCCCCCAGGTTCCTCCTCTTTCTACGTCCAAACGTTTTTAGCTTTCTGCAGCTGAAAAGCTGTTTTTCTTTTTGGGACTCTGGTCTTTTTCCCTAAAACTGAAGCGCTAACAGCTGTTTCTGTCCTTCTCTCACTTCCTGGATGTTCTGCTGAAAAATGCTCCAGCAGCATTAATGGAGGATCCAAGCAGAGAGGAAGTGAGGCGCTTCAGGAGACAGACAGACGGATTGTCCAATCTCTGCTTTGGTCTGAAGCGTCTGATTGGCTGAGGTTTTTAGAGAGCTGTGAGGGAACCTCCTTAGTGATTTATTTCCGGGTTTTTAAAATCTCCACAATATATTTACAGCTATACGATGTTAGAACGTTGTTAAGAGGCGTGAACAAAACGCTTTAAGCTACACTGTTTATCAAATCAACGAGTGCAGCTTTAAAATGAGATCAAACAGCTTCACCACCTCAGTCTGGAAAGAAAACACGTTCAGAATGTTTCATTAGAGCCGACAAGGCATTTCCCTCACAGCTTTGATGGGTTTCAGTCTCAATAGCCTCTGTGCACGCATCAGTCCCGTGTTTGGCGTGAGGATGGTACGAGACGTCCGGTCTCCGTGTTAACGATGGAGGTGTGAAGTTGATCTTGTTGATGCTGTACAGAACGGCACACAGCAGTGGTGTTAGACCTGCTGTCAGTTTGTTGTTGAAACGCAAATGTTGTCAGTGTACATGTCATGTTTAGGACATGAACACATAAAAGCTTGACATAGAAGGCCACGCACAAAAAAAGAAGAAAGATTTACAAAAAAAGAAAGATTTACAAGCTCCCGAAAGCAAGCGCAGTATGTGCTTCCAGCGGCTACCGGAAGTTTACGTCCATCCTGACCTTCTATCGGAAATTACGTCACGTAGCTGCGTGCACAGAGCCCATTTACTTATCCTAGTTTTACAATCTGGAGGCGGGGCCTAAGGGGCGGGGCTAACTAACTGGCCTAAAGTGGGCCTGAAGGTGTCTAGGTACCTACAGTAAAGCTGGTGTGGTGTGGTAGAACACTCAGTCCTGCATACTACACTCTATAAGACACTTTGTTTAACGAGGAAATCTCAGGGTGTCATATAGAAAACACATGGACCCAAAATACAAAACTCATGGGATAAATGCAACCACACCAATCAGCCAGCTACAAAAAGCCTCCGTTTAGCCATCTGAAGGACTTTACAGCATGGATGAGGGAGAGTGAGAGGAGGACGAGGTCAGGGTTGAAGAGGCCATGCACAAACCCCTATTTCTGATGATGTACGAGCAGCTTTGGTGGACCATGTCATCAACCATGGTCTGACCATGAGGGACGCTGGCCTGAGAGTGGGAGTCAGGGCCTCTTCTGCAGGCAGTGGAAGAGGCCGGTGGCGACATTCAGGCGACATCAGTCCGTGGATGGTGTGGACTTGCTAGGGGACATCTCCCCCGGTGCCCAGCAGGAGAGACCCCAACAGACGGTGGGGTCCATGCGCCCTCGTATGAACAGTGGCCTTAAAGTTTCTTTTTCTTTTTTGTTGCTTTATCTGAATTCATGTTACTGCAGTGTACAACACTATAGAGCGTGTTCCCCTGACCTGACAGCTATGAGTCATTTAGTCATCGTTACCGTTTGATAGTGGACTGGATGTGATGCTTCCCAGTGCTGTGTCATGTTTACTTGTGTGTAGAGTTTTGACACAATGAGCAAAGTTTTGCAAAATATGTTCAAGCAATGAGCAAAAATTGTAATCTGGGCAGGGTCAAAGGTCATCTGGAGTCCGTCATTCAACAGAGGTGCTGATGATCTTCCAGGAGTGGATGTCCCATTAATGTACCTGGAGGTCAAAGGTTAACACTCAGAGAAACGACAATAAACCCAGGAGCTCCATGAGAGATCTCTGGACCAGATCTCAGTCAGCAGGTTAAAGGTCAAAGGTCAGAGCAGCTCAGCTCAACCACACAACGATAAGACGGAGGTGGAGGTTTAGGGTTCAGGCTGGTTCTGATCCAAGATGATCATTATGACAGGAGCTACCATGGTTACGCTCTGATGGCGTGGTGGAAACAGTCAGCCTAACCCTCAGGATGTAAAGAGGCTGCTGCCTTTATCTGATCATCTGAATAAGACGGAACTCAAAAGTGTTACCAGTGGCGCCTACAGAAAGGTCTCACATGCATTAGGAATAAAAACATCATGAAATGTATAACTGATGCTACTCAAATGTATAAAGGCCAGACAAAGTTTGTCTGTTTATCACTGTGGAGGTTGGAGTTGAAGACGCTGTCTCAGACCTGCTGTGGCTCTGAGAGCAGCATGTGAGCATTTAACACAATCCAGTCTGATGTATTCTGTAGAGACTCCAGATCCTCTAGTCACCTGGAATAAGGACTACCTGACTAACAGACCTCAGGTTGAGCTTTGGCTTTGGCTGCTGCCCCTGTGACCCGACCTTGGATAAGTGGACGAAAATTAATGGATGGATGGATAAATATTACTTAGTTCAATAAAAAATCTCAGGGACAAGGAAACGTCTGACAGTCTGTTGGAGCCACTCAGAAGAAAAACAGCAAGATTTCAGTTCAAACCCTGAGAAAAAAGTTCAAAAGTCTTAAAACAACAAATTATTTTAAGCTAAAAGTCCAAACTTTTATATTTTCCCAGAAAAAACCTGCAGCATTCAGCAGACTGGTGGAGAACCACCTGACACCAACGACGTCTCTGATTGGCTGAACAGACAGGTCTCTCTCAAAGGCAATCAGAAAAACATCAGGGGTGCACAGAGTCCAGAATCCTGTACAATGACCCAGATCCAGGATCCAAACCCAGAACTATTCCTTTATCCTTTGTGGGGTGGCTCGTAGCTCTCCATCCCCCCTACCCTTTGTGGGGTGGCTCGTAGCTCCCCATCCCCCCTACCCTTTGTGGGGTGGCTCGTAGCTCTCCATCCCCCCTACTCTTTGTGGGGTGGCTCGTAGCTCCCCATCCCCCCTACCCTTTGTGGGGTGGCTTGTAGCTCTCCATCCCCCCAACTCTTTGTGGGGTGGCTTGTAGCTCTCCATCCCCCCTACCCTTTGTGGGGTGGCTTGTAGCTCTCCATCCCCCCAACTCTTTGTGGGGTGGCTCGTAGCTCCCCATCCCCCCTACCCTTTGTGGGGTGGCTCGTAGCTCCCCATCCCCCCAACTCTTTGTGGGGTGGCTCGTAGCTCTCCATCCCCCCCACTCTTTGTGGGGTGGCCCATAGCTCTCCATACCCCCTACTCTTTGTGGGGTGGCCCATAGCTCTCCATCTCTCCTACCTACATCATGTGTGACAACGTTGTGACTGTCTGAGTCTGTCTGCTCTGAATGTCGTGAGGAGGTTTTGTCCTGCGTCAAATCTCTGTCTCCCTTAAGGAGGGCAGAGAAATTAAACAAGTTTTTTTTATCCTTATGCATCTTACCATACCATCTACCCCCCTCTGCATCAAAAGGGTGCGCTCTCGGGCGGCGTCCATGGTCTGCCTGTTCCTGTACTGTGTCCTACATGTTCTGTGTGTCTAATCTTGGTCAGGTAATACTGGACGCACCTCATTGTACCAGGATGCTGTTCAATGACAAATAAAGCTGATTCTGATTCATTCATATCTGGTCAAAGAACCTCGTGAATACTCTGCTGATATAGAAGCTGCATATTTCTGGTGTTTCTCAGTAAATCAGGACAACAGAGAGGTCTAGAAAACCTCACAGAGACTGACATGGACGAACAGAAACATGTTTGATCAGCTGATCACATGTTGACGCATCACTGGTCCACTGAAGGTCCCCGAGTGTCAGAGAGCATCTGCAGGTGAACGCTGTCAGTGGGACAGAGACGGAGCTCAGTGAGGACTGAGATAGTCCAGATCTAAGGGGGTCATTTCATGAAAACATGTACTTGAATCAGGAAACGTCAGGTTGTTCGTCCTATCAAATCAAAGCAGGTTGAAAGAAAACCTGAGCGGTCAGAAGCTGTGGCCTGAATTCACCTGATCAGGGTCAGGGTTTAATTAAAGTTACACACATTTTCTCATCATGTTTTAATTCTATAAATCACATAGAAAGTGACTTACTCGACTTTCAGACCCATTTTGTGCAGCAAGCCTTAGAAGTGAGGCCCCTGGTCCTGTAGGGGTCCACGGATTTTGAAGCTGGTGAATCTTTCAGGTGTTCTTTCTAGATTTCAGGTTAGATCTGAGCCATATAGAAGCTGCTGAGGACCAGAGCTGGTTCTGAACCTGCAACCTAGACTTGTGTGTGTCAAACAATGGTTCTGTGCAGCTCTACAACAGGGAGCTGGAGGCGGAGTTTGGGCCTTTTGATGACTGGGTGAAGACGTACGAGCTGTTCAGAGGAAAAGCCAATGAGGACGAGGGTTCATCTGATGAGAGGTTTGTGGGGAAGTTCAAGGTAAGTTTCCTCTTTTAGAGCTGCTTGAGTGTCCAGGAGCTCCTCCTTTCTGCTCTCACCTCCTCCTCTCCTCCTGTAGGGTCGCTTCTGCCTCTACAAGCTGGCTGATGGCGGAGCGGGAGGCTGGGAGGACCTCACAGACCGCTTCAGAGTGGACAGAGGGATTCCTCTTAATGTCCAGGTTAAGGTCCTCATCCGGGTCTACGTTATCTCTGTGAGTTCACTGTACAGACAGGAAACTCCTGTTCCTCAGAACAACCACTGAGTCAAGTTTTAGAAAACAACATGAGGTGGTGAACAGGAAGGAAAACTAGAGTCTCTGCTATGCTGCTTGGTGGCTCGGTCTGGAAGGAGAGGACCTCTGAGCACTGACCAGGGGCTCCCAGGGGGTCAGCTACTTGCTGTACAGCAGACAGGTCCAGTGACATGCTAACACCATCTGCTCCGACTCTAGTTCTTTGTTCAGTGGTCTTCTCCTTCAGTCTGGTCACAGGTGCAAGGTCCTGACCTTAAAGGGACATCTGGGTCAAGCTGAAGTGGCTTCTATCAGTTATTTGTCTACAGTGATGACCTGTGGTATGTTCTGGTGAGCCAGTCTCGCCCACACTGGGGGGGGGGGGTCCCCTAAAAGCCCATATCAGAGACAGGCCCATGCAATCTGGGGACCACCCACAAAGTCTGCTGTCTATCTACAACCAGCCTTTTTTAAGACTTGGACATTTGGACATCCACACACTCACTTCTTCTCAGCTCTTTTAAACATGCATCGTCGGTAGAGCCGTTCTCGGCTAAACCCCGGGCGGCTGTGGCTAAAGTGAAGCTAACTGCCGTCAGTGTGTGAGTGACTGTTGTGTTGTACAGCGCTTTGGGGAGTGTTCAACACTCTGGAAAGCTCTCTATAAGTACAGGACATTTACCTGTCCCCTGATGGACTGGCGACCCGTCCAGGGTGTCTCTCGCCCCTTGACGGCTGGAGTTAGGCGCCAGCCCCCTGCGACCCTCTGTGGAGGACCAAGCAGGTACAGGAAATGGATGGATGTTCCTGTAATGTGTCCTACATCCTCTGTCTAATCTTGGTCAGGTTGTACTGAAATGTATCTCGCTGTATCAGGACGCTGTTCAATGACAAAGCTGATTCTGTTAGTCGTCCATCCATCCACCTGTACAGTACAGGAATTCATTTTATCTCTACATATTTAAATCATTACACGTATAATCTCTGAGCACAAGCTCCCTATTATTGAGTTTGCAGCTGAAATAGCTTGATGTTTTTTAAACTCTGCCAAAAGCCAACATAGTGTTTACGTGACTCTGGTCCAACTGTCTGTCCTGAATGAATAAACTTGTTTATCGATGTTCGCCCGGTGCCGTTGAATGAAGAGACTACCGGCTTTGCTGTCTCATCTGCTCTTCCTCCTGTCTGCCGGGAGCTTCCTGTCCATGGAGCGCGACGTCCTCTTCGCTGTCCATGGGAAGGGGAACTCTGTTTAACCCAACCCTAACCCTTAATCTGAAGAATTCCATCAGCTTTGGTCTGTTAGAGTGACTCTTTATTATGAAACTTCTTCTCATCAAGTCTTTTAGTTGTCTGAGCGCCGCTCTTCATTTTCTTTCCCGGTATTTTTCAAGTTTCCTTAATATTACAGGAACACTTCCCAACATTCTCAACACATAATCTGATTGGTCAGCTTATTGTCCAATGGGCCTTAGCGTCTACGTGCAGGTGTTGTACAGCTAACTGTAGCTCCTTTATTTTGGTTCTATATCTGGACTTTTTAAAGACTTCAGTCATGCTAACTGTTTTTCTCAACCATGTTTTGAATATTAGCTGCTAAAGTGTTTCTCATAATTTTGTAGATTTTAATATAAACTAAATCATGAAGTTTCAGTCCTTCCTACCTGGTAACCAATGGGCTGGAGGGATCTCTACAGCGAGTGCTACTGATGTGCTCTTTGTTGTCAAATGAAATGAATGTTGTCCTCCATAAGTTCAGAACATAACTGAGTGTCAACAACCCAGAAATAATATTGCTCTGGACAGAGGACTACTTCATCTTTCCAGAGAGTCCGCCCACTTTGAGTGATGTCCACCAATGAGGGTGATCCTTACTGCAGATAAATAACTGGCAGAATGACCCAAAGTGCATCATTGACCCTCTTTGATCTTCTTGTTCAGCTCTGATGGTTGAGTTTTCTGTTTTTCTGAGACAAATCTCCCTTTGGGTATGAATCAAGAGAACTTTGCGTGGTCCTGTATTTCATTCCCTTCAACCTGCTTACCTCAGGCGTCCAATCTGCATCCAGCCGACCCAGATGGTAAGGCAGACCCGTACATCGTTCTTCGTCTTGGCAAAAATGAAATCAAGGACCGAGACAACTACATCCCCAAAGAACTGAACCCCGTGTTTGGAAGGTAAACCAGCGGCCCACATACCCTCCAGCATAGTGCTCATGCTGTTTACACTGACTTCTCCTCCAGATCCTTTGAGATGCAGGCGACCTTCCCTCAGGAGTCTCTGCTGACGCTGTTCATCTACGACTTCGACCTGGTAGGAGGAGACGACCTGATTGGAGAGACCTGCATCGACCTGGAGAACAGATTTTACAGCAAACACAGAGCTACCTGTGGACTTCCTGCTGAGTACAGCCTGTGAGTCCACCTACACACACACATGTAACACCTCACTGACAGGTAGGTATCAGATGGGTAAAGTGACGTTTGGACCAGTAGCGCTCATCTGCAGGAGCAAAGTCTGGCTTTAAGAAGGGGAACGAAGAACGTAAAAGACCACAGAGCAGGAAGGAAGTTTTATTATTTAGACACAAAACTACGTGGACTTTGATTTGATCTTTTAACTGTCTGTGATTCTTTTGTTTTTGTTTTAATACTCTCTTATTTTATCTGGATGTTTTTGTTCTTTGTCTTTAATCATGTTTTAATTTAGAGGTTTTTGTGATTGATTTGTATGAAAGGTGCTATAGAAATAAGATTTACTCACTACTTACTTAAAGCTTCAATTCAGAGTACTCTTTCATGTATCAAAGTTTTATAAATGTTTCTAATGATGGTTCAGTTTTAATATGATCTGTGGGTTGACTGACTTAGACAGTTGATTTAGACATAAAACAAAACAAAAACCTTAAATCTCCCTTTGTGTTTGTTTAACCCTCAGTTAGATTTAAATGACTACTTGCATTAAAATGCAACCTTTAAATTCATCTTATTGCAAGTTAGTTCCTATCAGTTTTAGTTGGATAGCCTGTTCTTCTCCAGGGTTCTAGTTCTTCTTTAGTTTGATTAATTCTTCTTTTAACCTTCTATCATTTGTTTCATATAAACCTAAATTTATACCGTGTAAGAAACTCTTTTCACACTCAATGTGGTCTCAGGTGAACAACCAAAAATGTAAAACAATGTAAAACTCAATAATTCAGCAAGACTGAATTATCTGTATATCAGAGTCAAAGTTCTTTTTCAACGTTTCTTTTGCCAAAAAGGCTGAATCAATCTGCGTCCCACAAATTTAAAAGTTCTTTTCTGTAATAATTCCAGATTAGCAGTGCAGAATTGTCTCTGAATCATTGTAGTTTGGTAGAAAGTGAGTTTAGATCCCATCAGTTCAAATGAATCCTCACACCGACCAGCAGAGGGCGCATCGCTCCTGATGTCTGGACATTTCAGACTCTCTCTCCAGGGTCTGCTTCTGCTTAAACTTAAACGCTCCACATTTTTGATCAAAAACAACATAAATCAGCTAGCTTAGCTTAATATCTTCATTAAATGAGAATTACATTGCAAAATTATCCCTTAAATTAAAGTAAAATACATTTTTTCACTCACCAAGTCCTGAATCAGCCTTTGTCAGATGAAGTGTGGAGCGTTGCATCATGGGATGGATGAGTGTAAACAGCAGAAGACAAAATGGTCGCTGTGTGTGTTGTGAGCTTATTAACCGGCAGAAAACGGTCGACTGTTGTGTGAAGGGCGACTCGTATGTCCTGTAGTGTGTGTTATGACCAGGTAGGTCACCTGTCTGACAAAGACCCATTACCAAACGCCGCCACACAAGTAGACAAAAACTAATGAACTCCTTTGGTTTACTTCTACATGCTGTAACTCTGTTCCCTCTGAGCAGGGCCGCAAGAAAAGAAACAGAAAACAATCTGATTGGTTGTTACCAGTCACATGAGCAAAATGAAATGTGACAGTTTAAAGACAGACAGCCCTTTTGTTCTATTTGCAACATGAGTTTTGTTCCTGAGTTGGACTTGTTTGATATAAACTGTAGACGTTTTCTTCTCTTTTATCATATTTCAAACATATTTTACAACATATATGACCTGGGTTACACACACACACACACACAGCAGTGGGTATAACGCCTGGAGAGACGGCCTGAAGCCATCAGAGCTGCTGTCCAGGATGTGCAGGGAGAACGGCGTGGACGGGCCTCACTTCAGGCCGGGTCGCATCATGGTGGCAGGGAAGGTCTTCACCGGCAGGACGCTCTACATGGATGAAGATAAAGGTGAGTCACCTACGATGCTGAGGCTGTAGCAGCAGGACGTAGATACGTCTGGTTGTTTGGTTTTACTGATGGACTACGTGAATGGGACCTCTCCTACATGAGAGTTCCACTCCAGCTGACTTTCTCCTGGTTTTCCTTCCATCTTCAGTGGATTTAGATTTTCAATCAATCAATGGAATCAGAAGATTCAGATCTTGTGGTCAAAGACACACTCTCGTTAGTTACTGCAGTGAAACGGTGCAGAAGAGGAGAGTGGGTTGGTGTCCACTCTCCTCTACCTGGAATATTTCTTTATAACGTTCACTGATCAAACAGATGAGCTACAGCTGCTTCAGAGGAACGACTCCAGACTCCATGTTGGAGCTGGCAGGATTCAAACTTTACAGAGTGGACTGCAGCACGCCTTGAAGCTACAGGTGGAAGATCTGCTTTATATTAATAGTGACTGCTGCAAAGTGTAACAGTGATCCAGCACCAGATCTGGACCTTTTACCTGGAAACCTTTTACTCTTCCTCTGAGTTCACGTCCTTCAGTCTGGTTGGCGTCTACATTCCACTTCAAGCAGGAGGCCCCTGCCCGGGTCCAGGTGTGCCATCTGACCTTTACCTCCCAGTTGGACACACCTGGAACACCTCACCAGGGAGGTGTCTAGGAGGAACCTTACCAGATGCCTGAACCACCTCAACTGGCTCCTCCCAATGAGCAGGAGCAGTGATCTACTCCGAGCCCCTCCCAGGTGATCCAGCTCCTGTATCTCTAAGGGAAAGTCCAGAAACCAGGCGGAGGAAACTCATTTCGACCATTGTATCTGCCATCTTGTTTTTTGGGGACTACCTTAGGTAGGGTTTCTAGCCTTACCTTAGGTAAGGGTAGAAATGTAAATTGACTGGTAAATCGAGAGCTTCCCCTTTTGGCTCAGCACTCTCGTCACCATGACTAATTTATTTAACGCGTGATCAACGCGCAGGCTTCCACAGCTGTGCTTTGTGCACGTATGCACGCAGCGAAGCCTGCAGCTGATGAAGAGCCGTCCTCCCCTCATCGAAACCAGAAGGTTTTCAGCAGAACAATCCTTCATCCAGTAAACTGTCAACAGCCAGAGCCAGTGGGGACTGGAAACCAGGAGAACCGGGAGATGGTGTCCTGGTGTCCTGGTCGCTAATCTGGTCCCTCAGGATGCAGAGCGCCGTCCTCAGTATGCAGAGCGCCGTCCTCAGGATGCTGAGAGCCGTCCTAAGGATGCAGAGCGCCGTCCTCAGTATGCAGAGCGCCGTCCTCAGGATGCTGAGAGCCGTCCTAAGGATGCAGAGCGCCGTCCTCAGGATGCAGAGCGCCGTCCTCAGGATGCAGAGCGCCGTCCTCAGGATGCAGAGCGCCGTCCTCAGGATGCTGAGCGCCGTCCTCAGGACCGTCCTCAGGATGCAGAGCGCCGTCCTCAGGATGCAGAGCGCCGTCCTCAGGATGCAGAGCGCCGTCCTCAGGATGCAGAGCGCCGTCCTCAGGATGCAGAGCGCCGTCCTCAGGACCGTCCTCAGGATGCAGAGCGCCGTCCTCAGGATGCAGAGCGCCGTCCTCAGGATGCAGAGCGCCGTCCTCAGGATGCAGAGCGCCGTCCTCAGGATGCAGAGCGCCGTCCTCAGGACCGTCCTCAGGATGCCGAGCGCCATCCTCAGGATGCCGAGCGCCGTCCTCAGGACCGTCCTCAGGATGCTGAGCGCCGTCCTCAGGATGCTGAGCGCCGTCCTCAGTATGCAGAGCGCCGTCCTCAGGATGCAGAGCGCCGTCCTCAGGATGCAGAGCGCCGTCCTCAGGATGCCGAGCGCCGTCCTCAGGACCGTCCTCAGGATGCTGAGCGCCGTCCTCAGTATGCAGAGCGCCGTCCTCAGTATGCAGAGCGCCGTCCTCAGTATGCAGAGCGCCGTCCTCAGGATGCTGAGAGCCGTCCTCAGGATGCTGAGCGCCGTCCTCAGGATGCTGAGAGCCGTCCTCAGGATGCTGAGCGCCGTCCTCAGGACCGTCCTCAGGATGCCGAGCGCCGTCCTCAGGATGCCGAGCGCCGTCCTCAGGATGCCGAGCGCCGTCCTCAGGATGCAGAGCGCCGTCCTCAGGATGCAGAGCGCCGTCCTCAGGATGCAGAGCGCCGTCCTCAGTATGCAGAGCGCCGTCCTCAGCATGCAGAGCGCCGTCCTCAGGATGCAGAGCGCCGTCCTCAGGATGCAGAGCGCCGTCCTCAGGATGCTGAGCGCCGTCCTCAGGATGCTGAGCGCCGTCCTCAGGACCGTCCTCAGGATGCCGAGCGCCGTCCTCAGGATGCCGAGCGCCGTCCTCAGGATGCCGAGCGCCGTCCTCAGGACCGTCCTCAGGATGCAGAGCGCCGTCCTCAGGATGCCGAGCGCCGTCCTCAGGATGCCGAGCGCCGTCCTCAGGATGCTGAGCGCCGTCCTCAGGATGCTGAGCGCCGTCCTCAGGGTGCTGAGCGCCGTCCTCAGGATGCTGAGCGCCGTCCTCAGGACCGTCCTCAGGATGCAGAGCGCCGTCCTCAGGATGCAGAGCGCCGTCCTCAGGATGCTGAGCGCCGTCCTCAGGATGCTGAGCGCCGTCCTCAGGATGCAGAGCGCCGTCCTCAGGGCTGAGCGCCGGCCGCAGGATGCCGAGCGCCGTCCTCAGGACCGTCCTCAGGGTGCTGAGCGCCGTCCTCAGGATGCCGAGCGCCGTCCTCAGGATGCCGAGCGCCGTCCTCAGGATGCTGAGCGCCGTCCTCAGGATGCAGAGCGCCGTCCTCAGGATGCAGAGCGCCGTCCTCAGGATGCAGAGCGCCGTCCTCAGGATGCAGAGCGCCGTCCTCAGGATGCCGAGCGCCGTCCTCAGGATGCCGAGCGCCGTCCTCAGGACCGTCCTCAGGATGCTGAGCGCCGTCCTCAGGATGCTGAGCGCCGTCCTCAGGATGCAGAGCGCCGTCCTCAGGATGCAGAGCGCCGTCCTCAGGCTGCAGAGCGCCGTCCTCAGGACCGTCCTCAGGATGCCGAGCGCCGTCCTCAGGATGCAGAGCGCCGTCCTCAGGATGCAGAGCGCCGTCCTCAGGATGCAGAGCGCCGTCCTCAGGATGCAGAGCGCCGTCCTCAGGATGCTGAGCGCCGTCCTCAGGACCGTCCTCAGGATGCCGAGCGCCATCCTCAGGATGCCGAGCGCCGTCCTCAGGACCGTCCTCAGGATGCTGAGCGCCGTCCTCAGGATGCAGAGCGCCGTCCTCAGTATGCAGAGCGCCGTCCTCAGGATGCAGAGCGCCGTCCTCAGGATGCCGAGCGCCGTCCTCAGGACCGTCCTCAGGATGCTGAGCGCCGTCCTCAGGATGCTGAGCGCCGTCCTCAGTATGCAGAGCGCCGTCCTCAGTATGCTGAGCGCCGTCCTCAGGATGCTGCGCGCCGTCCTCAGGATGCTGAGCGCCGTCCTCAGGGCCGTCCTCAGGATGCCGAGCGCCGTCCTCAGGACCGTCCTCAGGATGCTGAGCGCCGTCCTCAGTATGCAGAGCGCCGTCCTCAGGATGCCGAGCGCCGTCCTCAGGATGCCGAGCGCCGTCCTCAGGATGCAGAGCGCCGTCCTCAGGATGCCGAGCGCCGTCCTCAGGACCGTCCTCAGGATGCTGAGCGCCGTCCTCAGGATGCAGAGCGCCGTCCTCAGGATGCAGAGCGCCGTCCTCAGGATGCAGAGCGCCGTCCTCAGGATGCAGAGCGCCGTCCTCAGGATGCTGAGCGCCGTCCTCAGGACCGTCCTCAGGATGCCGAGCGCCATCCTCAGGATGCCGAGCGCCGTCCTCAGGACCGTCCTCAGGATGCTGAGCGCCGTCCTCAGGATCGTCCTCAGGATGCAGAGCGCCGTCCTCAGGATGCAGAGCGCCGTCCTCAGGATGCAGAGCGCCGTCCTCAGGATGCAGAGCGCCGTCCTCAGGATGCTGAGCGCCGTCCTCAGGACCGTCCTCAGGATGCAGAGCGCCGTCCTCAGGACCGTCCTCAGGATGCAGAGCGCCGTCCTCAGGATGCAGAGCGCCGTCCTCAGGATGCAGAGCGCCGTCCTCAGGATGCAGAGCGCCGTCCTCAGGATGCTGAGCGCCGTCCTCAGGACGGTCCTCAGGATGCCGAGCGCCGTCCTCAGGATGCGGAGCGCCGTCCTCAGGACCGTCCTCAGGATGCAGAGCGCCGTCCTCAGGATGCAGAGAGCCGTCCTCAGGATGCAGAGCGCCGTCCTCAGGATGCAGAGCGCCGTCCTCAGGATGCTGAGCGCCGTCCTCAGGACCGTCCTCAGTATGCAGAGCGCCGTCCTCAGGATGCAGAGCGCCGTCCTCAGGATGCTGAGCGCCGTCCTCAGGATGCAGAGCGCCGTCCTCAGGATGCCGAGCGCCGTCCTCAGGATGCCGAGCGCCGTCCTCAGGACCGTCCTCAGGATGCAGAGCGCCGTCCTCAGGATGCCGAGCGCCGTCCTCAGGATGCCGAGCGCCGTCCTCAGGATGCTGAGCGCCGTCCTCAGTATGCAGAGCGCCGTCCTCAGCATGCAGAGCGCCGTCCTCAGGATGCAGAGCGCCGTCCTCAGGATGCAGAGCGCCGTCCTCAGGATGCAGAGCGCCGTCCTCAGGATGCAGAGCGCCGTCCTCAGGACCGTCCTCAGGATGCTGAGCGCCGTCCTCAGTATGCAGAGCGCCGTCCTCAGTATGCAGAGCGCCGTCCTCAGGATGCTGAGAGCCGTCCTCAGGATGCAGAGCGCCGTCCTCAGGATGCCGAGCGCCGTCCTCAGGATGCCGAGCGCCGTCCTCAGGATGCCGAGCGCCGTCCTCAGGACCGTCCTCAGGATGCTGAGCGCCGTCCTCAGGATGCAGAGCGCCGTCCTCAGGATGCAGAGCGCCGTCCTCAGGATGCAGAGCGCCGTCCTCAGGATGCCGAGCGCCGTCCTCAGGACCGTCCTCAGGATGCTGAGCGCCGTCCTCAGGATGCTGAGCGCCGTCCTCAGGATGCTGAGAGCCGTCCTCAGGATGCAGAGCGCCGTCCTCAGCATGCAGAGCGCCGTCCTCAGGATGCAGAGCGCCGTCCTCAGGATGCAGAGCGCCGTCCTCAGTATGCAGAGCGCCGTCCTCAGCATGCAGAGCGCCGTCCTCAGGATGCAGAGCGCCGTCCTCAGGATGCAGAGCGCCGTCCTCAGGATGCAGAGCGCCGTCCTCAGGATGCCGAGCGCCGTCCTCAGGATCGTCCTCAGGATGCTGAGCGTCGTCCTCAGGATGCAGAGCGCCGTCCTCAGGATGCAGAGCGCGGTCCTCAGGATGCCGAGCGCCGTCCTCAGGATCGTCCTCAGGATGCTGAGCGCCGTCCTCAGGATGCTGAGCGCCGTCCTCAGTATGCAGAGCGCCGTCCTCAGGATGCAGAGCGCCGTCCTCAGGATGCAGAGCGCCGTCCTCAGGATGCAGAGCGCCGTCCTCAGTATGCAGAGCGCCGTCCTCAGGATGCAGAGCGCCGTCCTCAGGATGCAGAGCGCCGTCCTCAGGATGCTGAGCGCCGTCCTCAGGACCGTCCTCAGGATGCAGAGCGCCGTCCTCAGGATGCAGAGCGCCGTCCTCAGGATGCAGAGCGCCGTCCTCAGGATGCTGAGCGCCGTCCTCAGGATGCTGAGCGCCGTCCTCAGGACCGTCCTCAGGATGCCGAGCGCCGTCCTCAGGATGCCGAGCGCCGTCCTCAGGATGCCGAGCGCCGTCCTCAGGACCGTCCTCAGGATGCCGAGCGCCATCCTCAGGATGCTGAGCGCCGTCCTCAGGATCGTCCTCAGGATGCAGAGCGCCGTCCTCAGGATGCAGAGCGCCGTCCTCAGGATGCAGAGCGCCGTCCTCAGGATGCAGAGCGCCGTCCTCAGGATGCAGAGCGCCGTCCTCAGGATGCTGAGCGCCGTCCTCAGGATGCAGAGCGCCGTCCTCAGGATGCAGAGCGCCGTCCTCAGGATGCAGAGCGCCGTCCTCAGGATGCAGAGCGCCGTCCTCAGGATGCTGAGCGCCGTCCTCAGGATGCTGAGCGCCGTCCTCAGGATGCTGAGCGCCGTCCTCAGGATGCTGAGCGCCGTCCTCAGATGCAGAGCGCCGTCCTCAGGATGCAGAGCGCCGTCCTCAGGATGCAGAGCGCCGTCCTCAGGATGCAGAGCGCCGTCCTCAGGATGCAGAGCGCTGTCCTCAGGATCTGTCCTCAGGATGCAGAGCGCCGTCCTCAGGACGCAGAGCGCCGTCCTCAGGATGCAGAGCGCCGTCCTCAGGATGCACAGCGCCGTCCTCAGGATGCCGAGCGCCATCCTCAGGATGCTGAGCGCCGTCCTCAGGACCGTCCTCAGGATGCAGAGCGCCGTCCTCAGTATGCAGAGCGCCGTCCTCAGGATGCAGAGCGCCGTCCTCAGGATGCTGAGAGCCGTCCTCAGGATGCAGAGCGCCGTCCTCAGGATGCTGAGCGCCGTCCTCAGGATGCAGAGCGCCGTCCTCAGGATGCTGAGAGCCGTCCTCAGGATGCTGAGCGCCGTCCTCAGGATGCCGAGCGCCGTCCTCAGGACCGTCCTCAGGATGCTGAGCGCCGTCCTCAGGATGCTGAGCGCCGTCCTCAGTATGCAGAGCGCCGTCCTCAGTATGCAGAGCGCCGTCCTCAGGATGCTGAGCGCCGTCCTCAGGATGCAGAGCGCCGTCCTCAGGATGCTGAGCGCCGTCCTCAGGATGCTGAGCGCCGTCCTCAGGACCGTCCTCAGGATGCTGAGCGCCGTCCTCAGGATGCAGAGCGCCGTCCTCAGGATGCAGAGCGCCGTCCTCAGGATGCAGAGCGCCGTCCTCAGGATGCAGAGCGCCGTCCTCAGGATGCAGAGCGCCGTCCTCAGGATGCAGAGCGCCGTCCTCAGGATGCTGAGCGCCGTCCTCAGTATGCAGAGCGCCGTCCTCAGGATGCTGAGCGCCGTCCTCAGGACCGTCCTCAGGATGCCGAGCGCCATCCTCAGGATGCCGAGCGCCGTCCTCAGGATGCTGAGCGCCATCCTCAGGATGCAGAGTGCCGTCCTCAGGATGCAGAGCGC
>SSNR01000603.1:0-15774 GCA_006937965.1 Callopanchax toddi
CAAACAAAGATTTGGACCAAATCTAGGACTTGGAACAGGATGAGGGCCAGGACCTGATCTAAAACCTGAACCAGAACAGAAATCTGGAACAGGATTAAGGTCAGAACTAAAACCTGGACCAGGTATACAGGTATAGCTTTTGCATGTTAGCATGCTAATAATGACATTTTTACTTTTTAGCGTGGCAACAAGTCACCCCAGCCATTAGCATATTAGCATGCTAATGCTAACTCGTTAGCTTGAAATTGAGTTTTTGCCCATTTTGCATGTGACTGGGAGCTTGAACCCAGACAAATTATATATCAAATCAACCGGCTTCTTCCTGTGATGTCTGTTTGAAAGTTTCATAGTGTTCTGATAAACTATGGTGAAGTTATTCACAAAAAACTACGTCCAAAATCGTGTTGACAGGGTTTAAACCATAGAATTTCTGCTAAAACGTACTAATGTTTGAGAGCCTGCTGTGTTGACACACTTTGACATAGGAACTTCATTCTTTTTTAAAATAATCAGGAGACTTTGGACTCAAAAATATTGACGAACCATGTTGGAATCTTGGACCATCTTTTTCTGATCACATTGCAAATCAACAGCTAACGCGTCACACAACCACTTTAAATGATTGAAGCTGCCTCCACTTTTGAAGGTTTGACAGCTTCCTGATTGGAGAGACTTACACCTTGAAACCTTAAACTTTTCATCCAGTTGTTCTTGGTATGTCCCTCACTGATTAAAATGTCATGTCACAGTTAGCTTAGATTAAACATTAGCTCTTGTCTTTAGACATTTTCAGAGGATTTTGCCATTTTTAATCAATGTCAACTTGACATTTAGCTATGTCTCACTTTGTCCTTCACTGATTTAACTTTATGTACACACTTAAGCTCTGTTGTTAGCAATTTTAGCAGTCTTATGCAATCTTTTCAGCAAAATTTGACTTTTAAAAACAATTTTCAACCTGTAAATTTCTACAAATCAGGTATTTTTAAACTCTTCAACTGAAATTAAACTAAGCTTCCCTAAATTTCAAATACTTAAAATATTTCTAATTTAGCTTGAGATAAACTCTTTTACTAAATTATTTAAAACATTTCTGCTTAAACTTCAACTTTTCATAAAATATTCTGCTTTTTGTGACATTTCAACGTCATTTCAGCTTAAGTTCATCTTGATTAAATCAGGTTCCAGCCAGGTTGAACTGTTTAGTCTCTCCCTGGCCCTGTTTGATTTTACTGTCATTCCTTAGTTTAGCTTAGTTGAAACTTCAGATGCAGGTTTCAACCATTTTAGAGGTTTTATTTAGAGGTCTTTCACTGATTTAGCTGTATTTACACATTTCAGCTTAGATGACGCTTTTACACTGTTATTTAGCTTTTTTCACAACTTTAAGCAATCTTTTCAGCTAAATTACATTTTTCAGCAATTTGGTACAATGACATTTCAACAGTTCAGATATTTTCAACAAATTGATTCAAGTTTAACAACTTTAAGCTACATTAAACGTCAACAATTCAACATTTTCTGCCAATTTTTTAAGTTTAGCTAAATTTCAGCTCATTTGAGCTTCATTCAGCTGGTTATCGGCAATTTCAGCTGTCTCATTCAGCATTAAATGCATTCAAACTTTGCATTTTTGCAAGAAATGCAGCTTTTCTAGTTACCATCGCTTTATTCCCCACTTTTCATCTAGGGCTGCTCCACTCACGGATATGACGGGATCTAAGTATCCCAATGTTGTCCGGTGGACTGAGGAGGCCATGATGGCATACCAGGACATACAACGGTCTCTGGGTAAGGAGTCTGTCCTTCTATGCCCTGACTTTGATGAGCTGTTTGTCCTACAGACAGATGCCTCTGACAGAGGTATTGGGAAAGTCCTTCTGCAAGGTCGTGAGTACCTGCGCCCTGTGGCTTTCATTAGCCGCAAGCTGTTCCCCAGGGAGGTGAGGTACTCGACCGTGGAGGAAGAGGCCTTAGCCATTAAGTGGGCTTTGGACTCTCTGAAGTTCTACCTGCTTGGCAGGGAGTTTGTATTGCAGACAGACCATAAGGCTCTGCAATGGCTGAACCGTATGAAGGACACGAACAGCCGTGTTACCCGGTGGGCCTTGGCTCTTCAGCCCTTTCGCTTTACAGTCCAGCATGTCCCGGGCCGGGAGAACGTGACAGCTGATTATCTTTCCTGCTGGTGTGGGGTGGCCTCTTAAGAGGGGGGGACTGTGACCTTGGGAGAAGGGCTGTCTGGTAATGTTTGTCTATTTATTTTCTTCTGTATTCTTTCTGTTTAAGATAGCTGGTTGAAGTGCACACAATCAGTCTTCTTTCAGTGTGAATATGTATTGATTTTGTATTTTTGTCCTGAGTTACCAGTGGCCTAGGAGCTGCTGCTGAAGCTCCACACAGCTGCAGCTCATCTCCTCAGGAGGCCCAATCAGCACCTCAGGGACCTACCATCTACCAGGGGGGAGGAGATAATGGTTTCCTGTTTATTTAGTTATTTTCTGTTGTGGTTAGGGGGTTGTAACTATATATTGTATTTCTTTATGAGTTATCTGGACAGGTTAGACTGGTTAGTGTGTGTTTGTTATGTATAGGGTTTGTATGTTGTCTTTGTACTTGGTGTGTTCCTCCTGTTTGTTGAAGGTGGTCTGATCAGACACTATTTAAGTTGAACCTGGTGTGTAAGTCAGTCAGTCTTGTGCTTGGTGTCATTCTGACAAGTCTAATCTTTTGTTATGTTGAGTTAATATACTTTGAACCCTCTCCCAAAATAAATGTGGGAATTATTTGAAACCCAATTGTGCTCTCCTGGCTGGTTTTGTGCAAGTCCCTGACAATCATAACCAGCTTTGAAATACAGTTCTATTAAATAATACATGACGATCAAGTACAGAACACGTGTGTGTGTGTGTGTGTGTAAATATCAGAATATTTAAGCAGGAGGGAATGGGAAGCTAAAGGAGGTGTGAACAGTGCTCTGTAAGTGAGGTAGAAGGGCAGACGAAGGCAAAGCCACTCGGAGGCGAAGAGTCCTTCTAGCCAATCAGAGGCGAGAAAGGCGGGACCTTACTCCTGCATCCTAGAGGCAGAGAGCAGGAGTGGGCTTAAGTCTGAGTGGGCTTTGTTCCACTCTGCTGTTGTTCACCCCGTACCGCTGGTGGACATCAGAGACTCAGAACTTTAATAGGGGAAGACAGCAAGGTCAGGTTAGGGTCAGGGGTCAGGGTTAACCTTAAGGTTAGGGTTGGGATGGGGTCAGAGTTGGTGTCAAAATATCTGGATGAGAACGTCTTCCCTCTGCAAGAACACTGACTATGGGTCTTCCAGCCTGACAATGATCTAAACAAAGAATAAAGACATCTGACCTTTAGGTTCAGAGGAGTTGAGCCGGTGCTGAAGTGACTGGAGTCGCCAACATGACAGGAAGTTTACTGGAGGTGGAGTGACAAAACCAGAGTTCTGAAAAAAACCAGATCAGACTGTGGTCATCATCAGAATCACTATCTCTACAAACACCCTGAAACCTGTGACTGACATCTATTACAACCTTTAGATCTACACTCCATCAGGTTAGAACTGACTGCTGCTCTGGTTCATCACCTAGATCACACTTATTTACATCACACACACACACACACACACACACACACACACACACACACCTTCCTGTATGATGTAATGATTCTCCTGCATGTATGTGTGCATTTATTTTTCAGACCCAGACTAATTTCCTGTTGCCTGTTATGTTTGATGTGTGTTGTTGTTGTTGGACCTCCTTCTCTTGTCCAGGTCATGTTTGTAACGAGAACATGTTCTCAAACATTTTACCTGGAAAAATAAAGGTTGGAAACTCACCACCAGCAGCAGCAGCGCCCAGACGTTTTCTTTGTTAGACTGTTAACGTCTGACTCACTTTCTTCCAACATCAAGCTGCAGCAGCTTGGAGCAGCAGGCACGCTGTCTGACTGTAGCAGCAGGTGAAGGATGTGTTTCATGGTTGTTTTGTCAAAGTGGACTAAACACTCAATGATGCTGCTGCCTCTTCATCAAAATAAGAATGTTGATATTATTAAAAACCCTATAAATCACACAGTCCTAGTTAAAGTCCTCTGCTAACATGTGATGACAAACAGGTGACCAGATCAGGAAACGTGCAGATGACACAGCATGATCTCCCCGGATGATGAGTCATCATACAGGCTGGAGGTGAAGAGCTGGAGGTCAACGACCTCTACCTTTATGGAACTACTGTCTGTAGAGCTTCAGGACCCCTCTCCCACCGCCGTGCCTAGTTGGTGAAATAAAAGTTGTTCCCAGCTTCAAAAACCTTGGAGTGTACATCAACATCCGACTGCAGCAGTCTAGTAAAGAGGGAACGTCCTGACTTCATGCATCAGTGTGGGTCCAGGTTCTGCTCTGCTACAGACAGGAAGCTCTGCAGACCTGATGGAATGTATGACCTCCTTCCATCAGCTAGATCCAGGACCACCAGACTCTATCAGACTCATAAACTCTAACAATCCAGTAAAGCTTCTCTACTGGGCCTAGTGCAGCTGCTGATATAGAGCTGGTATTGTTTATATTTTGTATTAAGTGGCTCTACTTTGTGCTTTTACTTTGCTTGTTTTATATTATCTGTTACCTATTTTGAATAATGTTCTATTGATATGTTCTACTGCTGTATTTAGTGATTTTATGTTTTGGTGCTGACGGTCTACCAGACCTCAGTCAGAACCTGTGGAATTCACTGGGAACGTTTTTCAGAACGTTCTATTATTCTGATCAGATTTCTCCCCATTAGATCAAACCAAGAGAAACGGACATTTATGAGGGAACGTCTGAAAAAGAGTTCAATGGAACTCTTAGAACGTGTCTGGAATGGATCCTAAATAAATACGTTAAAGAGAACCTGATCAGAGCCTCCCTACAGGGAACTATGAGACATGGACAGAGTCAGGGCCAGAGACAGGGACAGGGTCAGGGACATGGACAGAGTCAGGGTCAGAGACATGGACAGAGTCAGAGACATGGACAGAGTCAGGGCCAGAGACATGGACAGAGTCAGAGACATGGACAGAGTCAGGGCCAGAGACATGGACAGAGACATGGACAGGGTCAGAGACATGGACAGAGTCAGGGTCAGAGACATGGACAGAGTCAGAGACATGGACAGAGTCAGGGCCAGAGACATGGACAGAGTCAGGGACAGGGACATGGACAGAGTCAGGGACATGGACAGGGTCAGAGACATGGACAGAGTCAGGGCCAGAGACATGGACAGAGTCAGAGACATGTACAGAGTCAGGGCCAGAGACATGGACAGAGTCAGGGACAGGGACATGGACAGGTCAGGGTTACCCAGCAGCAGAGTCACCTACCCCTGCGGTGGAGCTCCAGAACCGGACTCTTTGGATCCGTCCCGTGTCAGACAGCCGAGCCCGGACTAAGCCGACCCGGACCAGAGGAGGACAGGTCTTGGACAGGAGCCTGAAAAGCCCCGGAGACATTTTCACTGAGTCAGGCTGAGTTAAAGCAGCAGGCTGGTCCTCCGGATCGCCGCCATCATGTGTTATGAATTCGTTAGAAATGTCAACTGAAGGAAGGACCCTTTAGCTGCCCTAGAATGTCCTGTCTCAATCATTTCTAAATAAAAAAATAAGGTTCAATAGAAATATCATTTATATTATGAAAACTAGCACTACTGCAAAATAAAGCATGTTACTAATGCATAAATTGTACTAATAATGTAATATTACCTATAATTATTGTTTTACATTCAGGCATATCCTCGGCCACTGACGGGTCTTTACAAAACTATCCCTTTTTTAAAATTCTTTATTAACAACTGTAGGAAATACAGAACATTGTAAAAAGAACAATATCCGCCAGGGGGCAGCACATAGTTAGACATTACTCTTAAAGTAAAGAGAGCACACAAATGAAAGTTCCTGATAACTTTCACACTAGAGGAGTGTTTAGTAGTTCTAATATACATCTCATTTTCAAACATAGAGAACAGTGGTTTCTGATCAGTACATCAACATCTATGGATAATATGCCATTTAGCTAAGTGAATTCATGCATTAATGAAATAAAAATGTTGTTTTTCCTGATGTGGATGGTTAGTGGAGCCAAACAATATATGTTCAAAACGAATTAGGTTTCCTAATTGTAGAGATTAAGTTGCAAATATCTACCCATAATTTGGAGGAGAAGGGGAAAAAGATGAAAACTATCCCCCGGGAGTTCACCACAGAAAAAGCAGTTTACATCAATTTCTTGATGGAAACATTGCAAAAACACTCTGGATGGGTAAAATCTATGAATCGTCTTAAAAGACACTATACTTTATAACACAGTTAATCTAAACTCTTATTAATCATTGAAACCAGATTTTAGACGTCATCATGAGGAACATGAAGCAGGTTTAGACCCAACTGAAGCCTGAACACAAATTCTCCTGTAAAAATTAATTACATTCTGTTTTATCGCTTTCCAACTCAACAATAAAAGCTACAGGATGAATTTCAGCTGAAAACAAACAATAACCGTCCCTGATCTCATCACAGCTCTGAGGATCTTCAGGTCGTCCTGCAGGCGGCGCTGTAGGAGAACCGACTCATCAGCAGAGAGAGGTGGAACCTCTGAGTCGGGTCATGGATGGTGAACACAACCTGGAAGCACACAAACCTCTCAGCTTATTAATAGTTCAAAGTTCATTTTTCTACAAACTCTGACAATGACACAAAATCCAGGAGGAAGTTCAAAAAGGGGTGAGGGCATCAACAAGGCCTCGTCAAACTCAAACTACAGATCAGTAGGGTCCTTATGGATGGTTTCTGTTGAAAAGCTGCTCCAAACACTGAAAAGAATTCCTCTAATCATGTTACAATCCTGCAGCAGAAGGCAGACATGTCCATGCTTTACAATGAATATGAAATAGACCTAAAATGAACATAATAGTTATTAGTTTCTGATCATTTTATGGGACATCTTCAACACATAACAGTGTTTGGAACTGATTCAATACAAAGTTAAGACCTGATTTAAACCCGGTAAGGATTACTGTCTCACTGTTCTCTCTGCAGAAACACATCAGGTTTCAGCTACAGGACAGGAATCATGTCTGACTCTGACTGTGAGGGGCCGGCCCTGCTCAGACTGATACATCTGTAAACTTTTGATAATTAATTATTACCCTGTTTTACCAGCTAACCAAATGGTCTCATTTTCACTTTGAATGACTCAGTGTTTTTAATCAGCTGAGCACTGCTTTGCACACTGCTCTAAAGCTGGATCCAGGTAACATTTATTCACTCACAGACGCTAATGAGTCTCTGTTCTCATCAATCGTTCATTAAAAGTTAGTTTAATCATTTATAACAGATGATAATGAACAGCTCATTGTGAGGTATTTTTAAATAGTTCATAGTTCATAAAAAAGTTCAATAATAATGAACAGCTCATTAATATTTAACCATTCATTAAGAGTATTTTATTAATAAATACACATTTATTAATAGTTCAATAATGTTAACACTTCACTAAAAGACTTTTTATTCATTTTTGGTTCAAATGAAATCAAACACTAATTATTAGGTTAAATTATAAACTAGATCTGTCTCGATCACTCTGCAGGTGTCCTGTAGAGTCAGGGGGACACACAGGAGCCCACAGCAGAGCCTGGTGCTGAGCTTGGGTTCGCACCACCTCACACTTAGGTGTCACACCAAAGAGAGTCCCCAAACATAGTTCCACATGACAGCACAGTCTGCAAGGGCGCGTTCAGGCAGAGGGATCAGGTATGATATATAGGGTGTGCACGAGCACGGGTAAACCAGCTATGAGCACACCTGTTTATAGTAGTACTGTTTATAGTAGTACTGTTTATAGTAGTACTGTTTAAAGTAGTACTGTTTATAGTAGTACTGTTTATAGTAGTACTGTTTAAAGTAGTACTGTTTATAGTAGTACTGTTTAAAGTAGTACTGTCTATAGTAGTACTGTTTATAGTAGTACTGTTTAAAGTAGTACTGTTTATAGTAGTACTGTTTAAAGTAGTACTGTTTATAGTAGTACTGTTTATAGTAGTACTGTTTAAAGTAGTACTGTTTATAGTAGTACTGTTTAAAGTAGTACTGTTTATAGTAGTACTGTTTAAAGTAGTACTGTTTATAGTAGTACTGTTTATAGTAGTACTGTTTAAAGTAGTACTGTTTATAGTAGTACTGTTTATAGTAGTACTGTTTAAAGTAGTACTGTTTATAGTAGTACTGTTTATAGTAGTACTGTTTAAAGTAGTACTGTTTATAGTAGTACTGTTTANGTCAGAGACATGGACAGAGTCAGGGTCAGAGACATGGACAGAGTCAGAGACATGGACAGAGTCAGGGCCAGAGACATGGACAGAGTCAGAGACATGGACAGAGTCAGGGCCAGAGACATGGACAGAGACATGGACAGGGTCAGAGACATGGACAGAGTCAGGGTCAGAGACATGGACAGAGTCAGAGACATGGACAGAGTCAGGGCCAGAGTCAGGGTCAGAGACATGGACAGAGTCAGAGACATGGACAGAGTCAGGGTCAGAGACATGGACAGAGTCAGAGACATGGACAGAGTCAGGGCCAGAGACATGGACAGAGTCAGAGACATGGACAGAGTCAGGGCCAGAGACATGGACAGAGACATGGACAGGGTCAGAGACATGGACAGAGTCAGGGTCAGAGACATGGACAGAGTCAGAGACATGGACAGAGTCAGGGCCAGAGTCAGGGTCAGAGACATGGACAGAGTCAGAGACATGGACAGAGTCAGGGTCAGAGACATGGACAGAGTCAGAGACATGGACAGAGTCAGGGCCAGAGACATGGACAGAGTCAGAGACATGGACAGAGTCAGGGCCAGAGACATGGACAGAGTCAGGGACAGGGACATGGACAGGGTCAGAGACATGGACAGAGTCAGGGTCAGAGACATGGACAGAGTCAGAGACATGGACAGAGTCAGGGCCAGAGTCAGGGTCAGAGACATGGACAGAGTCAGAGACATGGACAGAGTCAGGGTCAGAGACATGGACAGAGTCAGAGACATGGACAGAGTCAGGGCCAGAGACATGGACAGAGTCAGGGACAGGGACATGGACAGAGTCAGGGACATGGACAGGGTCAGAGACATGGACAGAGTCAGGGCCAGAGACATGGACAGAGTCAGAGACATGTACAGAGTCAGGGCCAGAGACATGGACAGAGTCAGGGACAGGGACATGGACAGGTCAGGGTTACCCAGCAGCAGAGTCACCTACCCCTGCGGTGGAGCTCCAGAACCGGACTCTTTGGATCCGTCCCGTGTCAGACAGCCGAGCCCGGACTAAGCCGACCCGGACCAGAGGAGGACAGGTCTTGGACAGGAGCCTGAAAAGCCCCGGAGACATTTTCACTGAGTCAGGCTGAGTTAAAGCAGCAGGCTGGTCCTCCGGATCGCCGCCATCATGTGTTATGAATTCGTTAGAAATGTCAACTGAAGGAAGGACCCTTTAGCTGCCCTAGAATGTCCTGTCTCAATCATTTCTAAATAAAAAAATAAGGTTCAATAGAAATATCATTTATATTATGAAAACTAGCACTACTGCAAAATAAAGCATGTTACTAATGCATAAATTGTACTAATAATGTAATATTACCTATAATTATTGTTTTACATTCAGGCATATCCTCGGCCACTGACGGGTCTTTACAAAACTATCCCTTTTTTAAAATTCTTTATTAACAACTGTAGGAAATACAGAACATTGTAAAAAGAACAATATCCGCCAGGGGGCAGCACATAGTTAGACATTACTCTTAAAGTAAAGAGAGCACACAAATGAAAGTTCCTGATAACTTTCACACTAGAGGAGTGTTTAGTAGTTCTAATATACATCTCATTTTCAAACATAGAGAACAGTGGTTTCTGATCAGTACATCAACATCTATGGATAATATGCCATTTAGCTAAGTGAATTCATGCATTAATGAAATAAAAATGTTGTTTTTCCTGATGTGGATGGTTAGTGGAGCCAAACAATATATGTTCAAAACGAATTAGGTTTCCTAATTGTAGAGATTAAGTTGCAAATATCTACCCATAATTTGGAGGAGAAGGGGAAAAAGATGAAAACTATCCCCCGGGAGTTCACCACAGAAAAAGCAGTTTACATCAATTTCTTGATGGAAACATTGCAAAAACACTCTGGATGGGTAAAATCTATGAATCGTCTTAAAAGACACTATACTTTATAACACAGTTAATCTAAACTCTTATTAATCATTGAAACCAGATTTTAGACGTCATCATGAGGAACATGAAGCAGGTTTAGACCCAACTGAAGCCTGAACACAAATTCTCCTGTAAAAATTAATTACATTCTGTTTTATCGCTTTCCAACTCAACAATAAAAGCTACAGGATGAATTTCAGCTGAAAACAAACAATAACCGTCCCTGATCTCATCACAGCTCTGAGGATCTTCAGGTCGTCCTGCAGGCGGCGCTGTAGGAGAACCGACTCATCAGCAGAGAGAGGTGGAACCTCTGAGTCGGGTCATGGATGGTGAACACAACCTGGAAGCACACAAACCTCTCAGCTTATTAATAGTTCAAAGTTCATTTTTCTACAAACTCTGACAATGACACAAAATCCAGGAGGAAGTTCAAAAAGGGGTGAGGGCATCAACAAGGCCTCGTCAAACTCAAACTACAGATCAGTAGGGTCCTTATGGATGGTTTCTGTTGAAAAGCTGCTCCAAACACTGAAAAGAATTCCTCTAATCATGTTACAATCCTGCAGCAGAAGGCAGACATGTCCATGCTTTACAATGAATATGAAATAGACCTAAAATGAACATAATAGTTATTAGTTTCTGATCATTTTATGGGACATCTTCAACACATAACAGTGTTTGGAACTGATTCAATACAAAGTTAAGACCTGATTTAAACCCGGTAAGGATTACTGTCTCACTGTTCTCTCTGCAGAAACACATCAGGTTTCAGCTACAGGACAGGAATCATGTCTGACTCTGACTGTGAGGGGCCGGCCCTGCTCAGACTGATACATCTGTAAACTTTTGATAATTAATTATTACCCTGTTTTACCAGCTAACCAAATGGTCTCATTTTCACTTTGAATGACTCAGTGTTTTTAATCAGCTGAGCACTGCTTTGCACACTGCTCTAAAGCTGGATCCAGGTAACATTTATTCACTCACAGACGCTAATGAGTCTCTGTTCTCATCAATCGTTCATTAAAAGTTAGTTTAATCATTTATAACAGATGATAATGAACAGCTCATTGTGAGGTATTTTTAAATAGTTCATAGTTCATAAAAAAGTTCAATAATAATGAACAGCTCATTAATATTTAACCATTCATTAAGAGTATTTTATTAATAAATACACATTTATTAATAGTTCAATAATGTTAACACTTCACTAAAAGACTTTTTATTCATTTTTGGTTCAAATGAAATCAAACACTAATTATTAGGTTAAATTATAAACTAGATCTGTCTCGATCACTCTGCAGGTGTCCTGTAGAGTCAGGGGGACACACAGGAGCCCACAGCAGAGCCTGGTGCTGAGCTTGGGTTCGCACCACCTCACACTTAGGTGTCACACCAAAGAGAGTCCCCAAACATAGTTCCACATGACAGCACAGTCTGCAAGGGCGCGTTCAGGCAGAGGGATCAGGTATGATATATAGGGTGTGCACGAGCACGGGTAAACCAGCTATGAGCACACCTGTTTATAGTAGTACTGTTTAGAGTAGTACTGTTTAGAGTAGTACTGTTTAGAGTAGTACTGTTTAGAGTAGTACTGTTTAGAGTAGTACTGTTTAGAGTAGTACTGTTTAGAGTAGTACTGTTTAGAGTAGTACTGTTTAGAGNGACATGGACAGAGTCAGGGTCAGAGACATGGACAGAGTCAGAGACATGGACAGAGTCAGGGCCAGAGTCAGGGTCAGAGACATGGACAGAGTCAGAGACATGGACAGAGTCAGGGTCAGAGACATGGACAGAGTCAGAGACATGGACAGAGTCAGGGCCAGAGACATGGACAGAGTCAGAGACATGGACAGAGTCAGGGCCAGAGACATGGACAGAGACATGGACAGGGTCAGAGACATGGACAGAGTCAGGGTCAGAGACATGGACAGAGTCAGAGACATGGACAGAGTCAGGGCCAGAGTCAGGGTCAGAGACATGGACAGAGTCAGAGACATGGACAGAGTCAGGGTCAGAGACATGGACAGAGTCAGAGACATGGACAGAGTCAGGGCCAGAGACATGGACAGGGTCAGAGACAGGGACGGTCAGAGACATGGACAGAGTCAGGGTCAGAGACATGGACAGAGTCAGAGACATGGACAGAGTCAGGGTCAGAGACATGGACAGAGTCAGAGACATGGACAGAGTCAGGGCCAGAGTCAGGGTCAGAGACATGGACAGAGTCAGAGACATGGACAGAGTCAGGGTCAGAGACATGGACAGAGTCAGAGACATGGACAGAGTCAGGGCCAGAGACATGGACAGAGTCAGGGACAGGGACATGGACAGAGTCAGAGACATGGACAGAGTCAGAGACATGGACAGAGACAGGGCCAGAGACATGGACAGAGTCAGAGACATGTACAGAGTCAGGGCCAGAGACATGGACAGAGTCAGGGACAGGGACATGGACAGGTCAGGGTTACCCAGCAGCAGAGTCACCTACCCCTGCGGTGGAGCTCCAGAACCGGACTCTTTGGATCCGTCCCGTGTCAGACAGCCGAGCCCGGACTAAGCCGACCCGGACCAGAGGAGGACAGGTCTTGGACAGGAGCCTGAAAAGCCCCGGAGACATTTTCACTGAGTCAGGCTGAGTTAAAGCAGCAGGCTGGTCCTCCGGATCGCCGCCATCATGTGTTATGAATTCGTTAGAAATGTCAACTGAAGGAAGGACCCTTTAGCTGCCCTAGAATGTCCTGTCTCAATCATTTCTAAATAAAAAAATAAGGTTCAATAGAAATATCATTTATATTATGAAAACTAGCACTACTGCAAAATAAAGCATGTTACTAATGCATAAATTGTACTAATAATGTAATATTACCTATAATTATTGTTTTACATTCAGGCATATCCTCGGCCACTGACGGGTCTTTACAAAACTATCCCTTTTTTAAAATTCTTTATTAACAACTGTAGGAAATACAGAACATTGTAAAAAGAACAATATCCGCCAGGGGGCAGCACATAGTTAGACATTACTCTTAAAGTAAAGAGAGCACACAAATGAAAGTTCCTGATAACTTTCACACTAGAGGAGTGTTTAGTAGTTCTAATATACATCTCATTTTCAAACATAGAGAACAGTGGTTTCTGATCAGTACATCAACATCTATGGATAATATGCCATTTAGCTAAGTGAATTCATGCATTAATGAAATAAAAATGTTGTTTTTCCTGATGTGGATGGTTAGTGGAGCCAAACAATATATGTTCAAAACGAATTAGGTTTCCTAATTGTAGAGATTAAGTTGCAAATATCTACCCATAATTTGGAGGAGAAGGGGAAAAAGATGAAAACTATCCCCCGGGAGTTCACCACAGAAAAAGCAGTTTACATCAATTTCTTGATGGAAACATTGCAAAAACACTCTGGATGGGTAAAATCTATGAATCGTCTTAAAAGACACTATACTTTATAACACAGTTAATCTAAACTCTTATTAATCATTGAAACCAGATTTTAGACGTCATCATGAGGAACATGAAGCAGGTTTAGACCCAACTGAAGCCTGAACACAAATTCTCCTGTAAAAATTAATTACATTCTGTTTTATCGCTTTCCAACTCAACAATAAAAGCTACAGGATGAATTTCAGCTGAAAACAAACAATAACCGTCCCTGATCTCATCACAGCTCTGAGGATCTTCAGGTCGTCCTGCAGGCGGCGCTGTAGGAGAACCGACTCATCAGCAGAGAGAGGTGGAACCTCTGAGTCGGGTCATGGATGGTGAACACAACCTGGAAGCACACAAACCTCTCAGCTTATTAATAGTTCAAAGTTCATTTTTCTACAAACTCTGACAATGACACAAAATCCAGGAGGAAGTTCAAAAAGGGGTGAGGGCATCAACAAGGCCTCGTCAAACTCAAACTACAGATCAGTAGGGTCCTTATGGATGGTTTCTGTTGAAAAGCTGCTCCAAACACTGAAAAGAATTCCTCTAATCATGTTACAATCCTGCAGCAGAAGGCAGACATGTCCATGCTTTACAATGAATATGAAATAGACCTAAAATGAACATAATAGTTATTAGTTTCTGATCATTTTATGGGACATCTTCAACACATAACAGTGTTTGGAACTGATTCAATACAAAGTTAAGACCTGATTTAAACCCGGTAAGGATTACTGTCTCACTGTTCTCTCTGCAGAAACACATCAGGTTTCAGCTACAGGACAGGAATCATGTCTGACTCTGACTGTGAGGGGCCGGCCCTGCTCAGACTGATACATCTGTAAACTTTTGATAATTAATTATTACCCTGTTTTACCAGCTAACCAAATGGTCTCATTTTCACTTTGAATGACTCAGTGTTTTTAATCAGCTGAGCACTGCTTTGCACACTGCTCTAAAGCTGGATCCAGGTAACATTTATTCACTCACAGACGCTAATGAGTCTCTGTTCTCATCAATCGTTCATTAAAAGTTAGTTTAATCATTTATAACAGATGATAATGAACAGCTCATTGTGAGGTATTTTTAAATAGTTCATAGTTCATAAAAAAGTTCAATAATAATGAACAGCTCATTAATATTTAACCATTCATTAAGAGTATTTTATTAATAAATACACATTTATTAATAGTTCAATAATGTTAACACTTCACTAAAAGACTTTTTATTCATTTTTGGTTCAAATGAAATCAAACACTAATTATTAGGTTAAATTATAAACTAGATCTGTCTCGATCACTCTGCAGGTGTCCTGTAGAGTCAGGGGGACACACAGGAGCCCACAGCAGAGCCTGGTGCTGAGCTTGGGTTCGCACCACCTCACACTTAGGTGTCACACCAAAGAGAGTCCCCAAACATAGTTCCACATGACAGCACAGTCTGCAAGGGCGCGTTCAGGCAGAGGGATCAGGTATGATATATAGGGTGTGCACGAGCACGGGTAAACCAGCTATGAGCACACCTGTTTATAGTAGTACTGTTTAGAGTAGTACTGTTTATAGTAGTACTGTTTAGGGTAGTACTGTTTATAGTAGTACTGTTTATAGTAGTACTGTTTATAGTAGTACTGTTTATAGTAGTACTGTTTAGAGTAGTACTGTTTAGAGTAGTACTGTTTAGAGTAGTACTGTTTAGAGTAGTACTGTTTAGAGTAGTACTGTTTAAAGTAGTACTGTTTAGAGTAGTACTGTTTAGAGTAGTACAGTTTATAGTAGTACTGTTTATAGTAGTACTGTTTAGAGTAGTACTGTTTAGAGTAGTACTGTTTAGGGTAGTACTGTTTAGAGTAGTACTGTTTAGAGTAGTACAGTTTATAGTAGTACTGTTTATAGTAGTACTGTTTAAAGTAGTACTGTTTAGAGTAGTACTGTTTAGAGTAGTACAGTTTATAGTAGTACTGTTTAGAGTAGTACTGTTTAGAGAAGTACTGTTTAGAGTAGTACTGTTTAGGGTAGTACTGTTTAGAGTAGTACTGTTTAGAGTAGTACTGTTTAGAGTAGTACTGTTTAG
>SSNR01000603.1:53919-64531 GCA_006937965.1 Callopanchax toddi
AAACTCCCCGGAGTCTGCTGCCATCATGATGTCACTGGATACTTTGAGTAAAGCTGTTTCTGTTGAATGTTTTTTACGGAAACCAGATTGGAATTCATCAAAAATGTTGTGTTGTTCCAGAAAAGAGACCAGCTGATCAGCCACAACTCTTTCTAAGAGTTTAGAGATATAGCTCAGTTTGGAAATGGGCCTGTAGTTATTTGGCTGAGAGGAGTCCAGACTGGGTTTTTAAGGATGGGTTCAATAACAGCGTGTTTAAAGATGGAGGGGACAGAGCCGGTTTGGAGGGATAGATTGATAAAATCAACAATGCATGGGCCAACTAGGTCAAAAGCTTTAAGAAGCAAAGAGGTTGGGAGAATATCAACTGGGCTTGGAGTTGGTTTCATGTTTTTCAGAATGAGACAGATGTCCTGAAAATGAACAGGTGTGAAGAAGGACCAGGTATGGGAAGGAGGAGGGTGGATGGAGAACAGGGAGCAGATGGGGGTGAGAAACCTGACCTGATGTTTCTAATTTTGTTGTCAAAGAATGAAAGGAAGTTGTTCCAATCAGACCTTGAGAACACAGGGATTTGGGGCGTTTTAGGTGAAACTATCTGATTGATCGTGTCAAACAGAACTTTGGAGTTTTTATTTGAGGAAATGAGTTGAGAGAAGTAAACAGCTCTGGAGTTTTTAACCATTTCATTTAAAGATGTTATCAATTCCTTAAGGTACAGTCGGTGAATTTCCATTCTTGTTGATTTCCAAAGCCTCTCAGCTTTACGGCATGTCCTTCTGAGATTATAAATATGTTCGTTCATCAGGGACTGTTCCTTCTATGAGATACCGCTGTTTGTTTAATCTGTAGGGCTCGTCTGTCCTGCATGCTGCTGTTCCTAAACCAGGTTGAGATGTTTCCCGTCAGGATGCTCTCGATGGTGCAGGAGTAGAAGTTCCTGAGCACCTTGGAGGGCAGTTTGAAGTCTCTCAGCGTCTGAGGTGGTAGAGACGCTGTCGAGCCTTTTTCACCACGGTGTTGATGTGACAGGACCCTGACAGGTCCTGGTGATGTGAACACCGAGGTCCCTGAAGCTGTTCTCTCTCTCCACTGGGCTCCTGCTGATAACGGGGGTCTGGTAGTTCCTTTCCTGCTTCGTGCTGTCCACTATCAACTCCTTTGTTTTACTGACGTTTAGAAGAAGATTGTTCCTCTGGCACCAGTTCTACAGATTTACAATCTCCTTCAGGTAGGCCGACTCGTTGTCAGAGATCAGGTCCACCATGACGGTGTTGTCAGCAAACTTGATGATGGTGGTGGAGCTGGTAGAGGCTACACAGTCATACTTGTACAAAGAGTACAGCAAAGGGCTCAGAACACAACCCTGAGGGGCTCCAATGCTGAGAGTGATGGAGGCTGAGACATGTCCACCCGTCCTTACTGCCTGAGGTCTGCCTGTTAGGAAATTAGAGACCCAGTGGCACAGAGCTGAGCTGTGTAGCGTATTATAACCTGTTTTTATTGTTATAATAGACACACACACTTCTGCAAAGTGATTAGCTTAGTTTGGTAGGTTTTACACTGAGCTATGCGGAGATACCCTCACTAATCTAATTGTTATGCAGGGATACTTCTAAGTTCTGGATATTCAAAGTGAGGACTTACGCACGTTATACCTGAAAGATATGAACCGGAGGCAGACTTAGACTACACTTATTTTATTAAGCAACAGATTGAACGAACAGACAGAGATATGAGGTAGGAGTTGCATCTTAGGGAGTTCTTCTGATGGCATTAAGCTGAGAGTTAATGACGAGAGCCCGTGATATAAGATATATCTAGGGAATTATCGAACTAGTTATGAGGGGAGTTGGAGACTAAGTTAACCGGAGTGTTACTTATCAAGAGCCTCAGTTTACCAGATCGTGTGTACCTGCTGAGACGCTCTGTGGGTCGATTCGGCGTGGCCAGGAGGGTCGTCTGTGGGTCGGGTGGCCAGGACGGTCCTCGGATCCCCGAGGCGGCTGGTGAGGTCGCCCCAAGGCATGGAAAAGCCCGAGAGTCGGTTCAGCAGCTCCATATCTGGCTGAGGAAAGAGGCTAGCGAGTTCTTCCCCATGGCAGGTGAAAACGAAGCAGATGGATGGTGTCTAGCTTAGAGCTGGGGAAATGTCTTCGACTTGTGGGGCGGTAACCCACAGGGAGAGTCGGCCCCTGAGCGTACCGTGTAGCTGAGAAAACGGTCGCTTCTCCTCTCGTTGCTGGCTGAACGAGAACTGGAGGACTTCCGGGCTGGAAGTCTAACATGGCATCTTTTGGACGGGTGGACCAATAGGAAACGAGTTACCAAGTCACGTGGCTCTCGGCATTAGAGATCCCAGTTTAACCCTAAATGGATTATTAATATGATTTAACCTTTTGGCAAAAGTAGAAACATGAAATAATACTGATGCAACATCAACATTCATTAATACTGGAAGGAAATGAATGAATCATATTAAGACATTTCTGGACAGTGGATTAACAGGTAGTATCCTTTAGAATGAGACATCAAAGAGTCTTTAAGTTTAATTATTAACTAAAGAAAGTGTTCTGGGTCTTCCGACACGACCGGGTCCTGGAAGGAATGTTGATTCAGGTTACAACATAATAAAAGAGTCATTTTAATCCAAGTTATTGGGAAAAAGATGGGTTATTGTAGTGATGATCAACAAAGGTCAAAGTTCAGAGGATGTAACGTATTTGTTGACGTTACAGCTGAGTCCCAGGTCCTCCAGCTTGGTGGTGAGTGTGGAGGGGATTATGGTGGTAAATACTGAGCTGTAGTCGATGAAGAGCATAATAAACCTTCCTGGTGTCCAGGTGACTGAGTGATGTGTGGAGGAGGTGAGAGATGGCATCAGCGGTTCAGGCGGTATGTGACCTGCAGTGGATGGAGTGTGTTGGGTAGCATGGGCAGTTTATTGATCTGGGCAATGCACCGCCACAGAATGAGATCGTTTTTATATACTTCTACTGATATCACGGCAGTTCGGATCTACCGCTTTGGTCTGCTTGTTTATCTTGTCCAATCAGCTTGTAGCCTTGTTACTTTGTGTCCCGCCCCTTTCTGGGCGATTTCGGCCAGCCTGAGAATCGCCTCCAGTGCTCTCGTCTCGTCTCGTCTTCTTCCGCTTATCCGGGTCCGGGTCCGGGTCGCGGGGGCAGCATCCCAATTAGGGAGCTCCAGACGGTCTTCTCCCCAGCCACTTCTACCAGCTCCTCCGGCAGGATCCCAAGGCGCTCCAGGGCCAAACCAGAGATATATTTTCTCCAGCATGTCCTGGGTCGACCCGGGGGCCTCCTGCCGGCAGGACATGCCTGAAACACCTCCCTGGGGAGGCGTCCAGGGGGCATCCTAACAAGATGCCTGAACCACCTCAGCTGGCTCCTCTCTACATGGAGGAGCAGCGGTTCTACTCTGAGTCTCTCCCGGATGTTCGAGCTCCTCACCCTATCCCTAAGGCTGAGCCCGGCCACCCTGCGGAGGAAACTCATTTCAGCCGCTTGTATCCGCGATCTTGTTCTTTCGGTCATTACCTAAAGCTCGTGACCAGGTGAGGATTGGGAGGTAAATCAAGAGCCTTGCTTTACGACTCAGCTCCTTCTTTACCATAACAGACCGGTTCAGCGTCCATCACTGCAGACGCTGCCCCAATCCGCCTGTCGATCTCCCTCCTTCCCTCACTCGTGAACAAGACCCCGAGATACTTGAACTCCTCCACTTGAGGCAGGACCTCTCTCCCGACCCGGAGTTGGCAATCCACCTTTTTCCGGTCGAGAACCATGGCCTCAGACTTGGAGGTGCTGATCATCATCCCAGCCGCTTCACACTCAGCTGTGAACCTCCCCAGCAAGAGCTGAAGGTCAGAGCCTGATGAAGCTAGGAGGACCACATCATCCGCAAAAAGCAGAGACGCGATTCTCCTGTCACCAAACTCAACCCCCTCCACACCACGGCTGCTCCTAGAAATCCTGTCCATAAAGGTTCTGAACAGGACCGGAGACAAAGGGCAGCCCTGGAGGAGTCCAACCCTCACTGGGAACAGGTCCGACTTACTGCCGGCTATGAGGACCAGACTCGCACTCCTCTGGTACAGGGACTGAATGGCCCTTAACAAAAGACCATCCACCCCGTACTCCTGGAGTGTCCCCCACAGGGTGTCCCTGGGGACACGGTCATAAGCCTTCTCCAAATCCACTAAACACATGTGGATTGGTTGGGCAAACTCCCATGACCCCTCCATCACCCTAGCGAGGGTAAAGAGCTGGTCCACAGTTCCAGGACCAGGACGAAAACCACATTGCTCCTCTTCTATCTGAGGTTCAACCATCGACCGGACCCTCCTCTCCAGGACCCTGGAGTAGACCTTCCCAGGGAGGCTGAGGAGTGTGATCCCCCTATAGTTGGAACACACCCTCTGGTCCCCCTTCTTAAAAATGGGAACCACCACCCCGGTTTGCCACTCCACAGGAACTGCCCCCGATGACCACGCAATGTTGCAGAGACGTGTCAGCCACAACAGTCCTACAACATCCATTGCCTTGAGATACCCAGGTCGGATCTCATCCACCCCTGGGGCTCCGCCGCTGCGTAGTTGTTTGACTACCTCAGCGACTTCTGCCCCAGAGATTGGACAGTCCGTCCCCAGGTCTCCCACCTCTGGTTCCTCATAGGAATGCGTGTCGGTGGGATTGAGGAGCTCCTCAAAGTATTCCTTCCACCGTCCGACTATAGCCCCAGTTGACGTCAGCAGCTCCCCNTCCCCACTGTAAACAGTGTGAGCGAGTTGCTGCCTTCCTCCCCTGAGGCGCCGGATGGTTTGCCAGAACCTCTTTGGAGCCGACCGATAGTCTTTTTCCATGGCCTCGCCAAACTCCTCCCACGCCCGAGATTTTGCCTCGGCAACTGCCACTGCTGCACTCCGCTTGGCCCGCCGGTACCTGTCTGCTGCCTCTGGAGACCCACAGACCAGCCACGCCCTGTAGGCCTCCTTCTTCAGCCTGACGGCTCCCCTAACCTCTGGTGTCCACCAGCGGGTACGGGGGTTACCGCCACGACTGGCACCGCCTACCTTGCGACCACAGCTAGCAACAGCCGCCTCAACAATCGCAGAGCGGAACAAGGCCCATTGGGACTCAATGTCCCCCACTGCTCTCGGGACGCGGTCGAAGCTCTGCCGGAGGTGGGAGTTGAAGACCATCTTGACAGGCTCTTCTGCCAGGCGTTCCCAGCAGACCCTCACTATACGTTTGGGTCTACCAGGTCTGCCATCTGATCCAGCTCACCACCAGGTGGTGATCAGCTGACAGCTCCGCTCCTCTCTTCATCCGAGTGTCCAAAACATACGGTCTCAGGTCAGATGATACAACTATAAAGTCAATCATCGACCTGTGACCTAGGCTGCCCTGGTACCAGGTGTACCGGTGGGCATCCTTATGTTCGAACATGGTGTTCGTTATGGCCAAACTGCGACTTGCACAGAAGTCCAAAAACAGAACACCACTCGAGTTCAGATTGGGCGGGCCGTTCCTCCCAATCACGCCCCTCCAGGTCACGCTGTCATTGCCCACGTGAGCGTTGAAGTCCCCCAGCAGGACTATGGAGTCCCCAGTAGGAGCGCTATCTAGCACTCGTCCCAGAGACTCCAAAAAGGGTGGGTACTCTGAGCTGCTATTTGGTGCATAAGCACAAACAACAGACAGGACCCGTTCCCCAACCCGAAGGCGCAGGGAAGCTGCCCTTTTGTCCCCCGGGGTAAACCCCAACATACAGGCAGAGAGTCTTGGGGCTAACAAAAAGCCCACCCCAGCCCTCCGCCTCTCACCCGGAGCAACTCCAGCAAAGAAAAGTGTCCAACCCCTCTCCAGGACTCGGGTTCCAGAGCCAACGCTATGTGTCGAGGTGAGCCCGACTATATCTAGCCGGTATCGCTCAGCCTCTTCCACAAGCTCCAGCTCCTTCCCCGCCAGAGAGGTGACGTTCCATGTCCCGATAGCCAGTTTTTGTGTCCGGGGATCGGACCGCCAAAGCTCCCGCCTCGGTCTGCCATCCGATCCACATTGCACCGGACCCTTCATGTTCCTCCTGCAGGTGGTGGGCCCACAGTTGGATGAGCCCATGTCTCCGGTTCGGGCTGGGCCCGGTCGGGCCCCATGGGCGAAAGCCCGGCCACCAGGCGCTCGTCCACGGGCCCCAACCCCAGGCCTGGCTCCAGGGTGGGACCCCGGTAACCCTCCGGGCCGGGTACTCGGACTCTTTGATTGTGTCTTCATGAAGGGTCTTCTGAACCGTTCTTTGTCTCACCCCTCCCCTAGGACCAATTTGCCATGGGTGACCCTACCAGGGGCACAAGTGCCCCAGACAACATAGCTCCTAGGATCGTTAGGGCACTCAGACTCCTCCACCATGATAAGGTGACGGTTCAAGGAGGAGTGCATTTACTATTATTACTGGTATTTATTGCGTACCTCAGAACTTTCTATGTCACTGTCTTCCCCTCACACACCTTTTTTCAGTCGGACTGAAGTGAAAGAGCTGCAGCCATAGATATCATGGCTGCAGCAGCAAGTTAATTCCATACGCGATGCGTGGCTTCGACTAATTGCTGGAATGCCTGTTTTTTGCGGCACAAATCTCATAGCATATGTTTCATTTAGCTCTGTTCTTGTTTACCTTACCAAAATGCGGCGAAACTTTAGAGTTTTTCGGAATTTTTAACCCGCAACTCGCTACGCTGTTTTGACAGGGAGGGGAGGGGCTCTCTGCTCCTCCGTCTCACCTGTGTCTCCACCCGTGTAGCTGCACAGGCGGATAAATGAAGCATCTCAGTACCAAAGTCGGTACCGTGTTTTTTTGTTACCGGTACCTACCGGCATCTTTCAGTCTGTGCCGGTCTAGTACTAGTAGTAATAGTACGGTCTAGTTGTCCGCCATGGCTTAAGATAAATTTAAGTTACATTCGCTACTCGCGTGTGCATTCAGTGTGTATGTGCGCCACTTATTTCGGTCCGGGTGAAACATGACCCCGTGCGATTGCAACGCCATGAATTAATTAAATGTGAATAAAACGAAGCCTCGAGGCAGAGAATTTGCCTCGAGGCTTTTTTGTACTCGAATTATTCGAGGTACTCGAAGAATCGTTTCAGCCCTACAGCCAGGTACTTAAAGGATCCTCTACTTCAGTTTCTGAGACCAGTGGGGGGGTGATGCTCCTCTCTGGAAGTCAGTCTCCATCTCCTTTGTCTGACTGGTGTTTCAGCAGATGGTTGAGCTCACACCAGCTCACAAAGTCCCTGATGACCGACTGATACTCCAGTTGGTTCCCTTCAGTAACACAGCCAACAACAGCTGAGTCATCAGAGAACTTCTGGAGGTGACAGCTGCTGGTGTTGGAGGTTTAGAGGCTGAAGAGAAACGGGGAGAGAACCGTTCCCTGTGGACAGTGGCGGCCCGTCCATAGGGGGCGCTCGGGCGCCGCCCCACCAGTCCCAAGAGGAAGAAGAAGAGAAATAGGGATCACAAAATATAAAAACTAACATGAAAATAAAACTAAAGGAGCCATCCATTATATATACAATAAGTGCTGTGTATAATCTGCATTTAGGTGTAGTTTAGAAAGGTTTTCTTACTATTTTTTACTGGACCGATAGGTCGTGTTTCTCTGGGTTCTACTGCGCATGTCTGGACGGGACGCCGTCCCAACATAGCGCATTGTTTTCTGCTCCTGACGCATGCGCACTGAGTGCAAAAAATAGGAGATCGCTCGGGACGCAGGTCTTCAGCGTCCCTGTGTGACATGCGCACAACAGCAGGAGACCGGAGTGTTGCTCAGACCGAAACCGGAAGTTCTTGCTCTCTTTTTAATGGAGGGTAGAAAATGGATATTTATTCAAAGAATCCTTCTTTCCTGCTTGTGAAAACAAGACGAATGATTCCATTTGTCCTGATTTCATCAAGTCAATGGTGAGTGACTTCGTTTGTTTGTTTTTTTTCTTAATAACTATGTGTCTGTCACGGATTTTCCCATTCAAAAACCCCATAGGCGGAGCTAGCCGCGGCTAGCAGTGCTAAGTCCTGATGAGTGAATTTATACCTTAAATAGCGACATGTGTTTGTTGAGGTGTCTGCTGAATGTTAGAGAAATACAGATACTGCTGATTGAATACGTTGGTTTATGTAGTTTAGCCCGTTTTTCATGAGTTTTCTCTACTTTTCATTAAATTATTATGGCGTTTTAAGGAAGTTTGGTCTGACTGGGTTTGATGGGACGTATCAGTGGATGTGACTTTATTTTGTTGTTAATTCACTTCATTAGTTGAGCTGATTGTCATGACTTGCTTGGTTAGTGGTTGTTGTCTGAATAGGCTTTATGCACAGAGTACTTAGTAGAACATCTGGTTTAAAATTAACTCGCGGGACCATTTCCGGTTGCATTTGAAACGTGAAGATTTCCAGAGTCAGAGTGCATTTCCAGCTAAAGATATTGTTTATAATCAAAACGAGTAATAGTATAGTATAGTACAGTATGATATATGTATTATAGTACTGAGAAATGAAGCCATCATATAAGTATCAGCGACGGGAAGCCTCGACAGCTGAACACTGCTGTGCTCCGTTGTGTACCGCATCAGCTGAATAGAATTCATCAGTCCGTTTCCACATTTCACTGAATAAAGAACTACAAAAAGGAAGGATTGTGAACTTAAGAAGAGAAAACGTGATCATTTCTAACCACACCGTGTCTGCAGTCCACACTTTGCAGCACAGTAGTCAAAGAGCCGAGTGGAGGAGGCTAAAGGAGGAGGCTAACGGAGGAGGCTAAAGGAGGAGGCTAAAGGAGGAGGCTAAAGGAGGAGGCTAAAGGAGGAGGCGCGGCGCCGTTCGTGTGTTATTTCACTGGAACAACTATTCTTTTGGTGAATGAAGACTTGGTGTCTGATAACGTACAGCTAGACCAGAGAAAGGTGAAAGTTGTGAAGCAGTTGGAGCCCACGATCACGGCTATATAGACCTGTTTCACTGTTTTTTGATGATGGAAGCTACGAGCTAACGCTGTTAGCTTACCTTCAATTTCATGAATAAAGCTGGTTATATACAGCTTAAAGTCCTTCACCCGCTTGCTCACAGACGTCTCTGTGTGTTTTTCAAAAATCCGGTGGACATCGTCTACCGTGATGCGCGGCAGGTCTTGAAGAAAACGGGTAAAAAAATCAATTTTGTCCAGTTTGTGTGGGAACAGCGTTGAACCGCAAGGGAGGGGCAGCGTCTAACGCAGCCAGGAAGTGACCGTGCATAAACCCCATTGTAACATTAATTATCTGACTGTATAGTCTGTCTGCAGTGATGCGGACGCTGAACCGGTCTGTTGTGGTAAAGAGAGAGCTGAGCCAGAAAGCAAGGCTCTCGATTTACCGGTCGGTCTACGTCCCAATCCTCACCTGGTCATGAGGCTGAAATGAGTTTTCTCCGCAGGGTGGCCGGGCTCAGCCTTAGGGATAGGGTAAGAAGCTCGGACATCCGGGAGAGACTCGGAGTAGAGCCGCTGCTCCTCCATATCAAAAGGAGCCAGTTGAGGTGGTTCGGGCATCTGGTAAGGATGCCTCCTGGACGCCTCCCTCGGGAGGTGTTCTGGGCATGTCCTGCTGGCAGGAGGCCCCCAGGTCGACCCAGGACAAGCTGGAGGAAATACATCTTCAGTTTGGCCTGGGAACGCCTGGGCGTCCAGCTGAGGAGCTGGTGGACTTGGCCGGGGAGAAGGTGGCCTGGGCTGCCCGACTTGGAATGCTGCCCCCGCGACCCGGACCCGGATAAGCGGAAGAAGGCGAGGCGAGGCGAGGCATTTTATTTGAAGCGCCTTTCAAACACCCAAAAACACTTTACAACAGGACAGATAAAATACAGCATTAAAAGGAATATAAAATATAAATAAGTATTAAAAACATTGGAAATGGAGAGAAGGGTACTATGAGTTGTAACTTTGTTTAAACAAGAGGATTTTGAAACTGGACTAACTACTAAGGTGTGCTGAGATATTAATTATTACACAGAAAAACGTCTATGCCCCTCTGGCAAAAGGTATTGAAGGAAGACACTAGACTCTGAAGAAAAGTCAAATGACCCAGCTTTCCACCAGCACTTAAACGCACCACTTACGCACGAATCTGTGGAGCTCCCGGAGCGTGAAAGGAGTCTCAAAACCCTTTGTGCACTTGTAAACTGATTTGTGTGTAAATGTAGTTTTGTCTGTGTGTAACAGGTGATTTGTACACACGTATTTAACTATTTGTAGGTGTAATTATTAGATTTGTGAGGTTGAAGGTAAAAAATCTGTGTGTGGAATTTAAATGTTTGTGTAATTTTTATTTGTGTGTATTTAAATATTTTTTGTAATTATGATTTGTTGATATTTGTGTGTGCATTTAAAGACACATTTACAAGTACACAAAGTTACACACAAAATGTAATTTACGGGTTACAAATCATGTTGTACAGCTACAACTACCCAAAGTTACACACAAACAGGTTAACACAAGTTACAAATCAAATAGTACACACGCACAGATATATTGAGACTGTTTTCTCTCCATAC
>SSNR01000603.1:67782-87782 GCA_006937965.1 Callopanchax toddi
TTACACCACCTAGTGGTCGTTTTATTTAACTGTTTAAATACATTTATACGGCTTATACATGCATATATATGCCTATATAAACATTTATAGAATAATAACAAGTAAATAAAGATATATGTGTTAGAACTAAGGTGTGCTGAGATATTATTTATTACACAGAAAAACGTCTATGCCCCTCTGGCAAAAGGTATTGAAGGAAGACACTAGACTCTGAAGAAAATTCAAATGACCCAGCTTTCCACCAGCATTTAAACGCACCACTTACGCACGAATCTGTGGAGCTCCCGGAAGCGTGAAAGGAGTCTCAAAACCCTTTGTGCACTTGTAAACTGATTTGTGTGTAAATGTAGTTTTGTCTGTGTGTAACAGGTGATTTGTACACACGTATTTAACTATTTGTAGGTGTAATTATTAGATTTGTGAGGTTGAAGGTAAAAAATCTGTGTGTGGAATTTAAATGTTTGTGTAATTTTTATTTGTGTGTATTTAAATATTTTTTGTAATTATGATTTGTTGATATTTGTGTGTGCATTTAAAGACACATTTACAAGTACACAAAGTTACACACAAAATGTAATTTACGGGTTACAAATCATGTTGTACAGCTACAACTACCCAAAGTTACACACAAACAGGTTAACACAAGTTACAAATCAAATAGTACACACACACAGATATATTGAGACTGTTTTCTCTCCGTAGACCTCCATCAGTCCTCCCAGCTCCACCCTGTCCAGGTCTGATCTCCATCAGTCCTCCTAGCTCCACCCTGTCCAGGTCTGATCTCCATCAGTCTCCCTAGCTCCACCCTGTCCAGGTCTGACCTCCATCAGTCCCCCTAGCTCCACCCTGTCCAGGTCTGACCTCCATCCGTCCTCCTAGCTCCACCCTGTCCAGGTCTGACCTCCATCAGCAGTCCCCCTATCTCCACCCTGTCCAGGTCTGACCTCCATCAGTCCCCCAAGCTCCACCCTGTCCAGGTCTGACCTCCATCAGTCCTCCTAGCTCCACCCTGTCCAGGTCTGATCTCCATCAGTCCTCCTAGCTCCACCCTGTCCAGATCTGACCTCCATCAGTCCTCCTAGCTCCACCCTGTCCAGGTCTGACCTCCATCAGTCCTCCTAGCTCCACCCTGTCCAGGTCTGACCTCCATCAGCAGTCCCCCTAGCTCCACCCTGTCCAGGTCTGACCTCCATCAGTCCTCCTAGCTCCACCCTGTCCAGGTCTGACCTCCATCAGCCGTCCCCCTAGCTCCACCCTGTCCAGGTCTGACCTCCATCAGCCCTCCTAGCTCCACCCTGTCCAGGTCTGACCTCCATCAGTCCCCCTAGCTCCACCCTGTCCAGGTCTGACCTCCATCAGTCCTCCTAGCTCCACCCTGTCCAGGTCTGANCCTCCATCAGTCCTCCTAGCTCCACCCTGTCCAGGTCTGACCTCCATCAGCAGTCCTCCTAGCTCCACCCTGTCCAGATCTGACCTCCATCAGTCCCCCTAGCTCCACCCTATCCAGGTCTGACCTCCATCAGTCCCCCTAGCTCCACCCTGTTTAGATATGACCTCCATCAGTCCCCCTAGCTCCACCCTGTCCAGGTCTGACCTCCATCAGTCCTCCTAGCTCCACCCTGTCCAGGTCTGACCTCCATCAGTCCCCCTAGCTCCACCCTGTCCAGGTCTGACCTCCATCAGTCCTCCTAGCTCCACCCTGTCCAGGTCTGACCTCCATCAGTCCCCCTAGCTCCACCCTGTCCAGATCTGACCTCATCAGTCCCCCTAGCTCCACCCTGTTTAGATCTGACCTCCATCAGTCCTCCTAGCTCCACCCTGTCCAGGTCTGACCTCCATCAGTCCCCCTAGCTCCACCCTGTCCAGGTCTGACCTCGATCAGTCCTCCTAGCTTCACCCTGTCCAGGTCTGATCTCCATCAGTCCTCCTAGCTCCACCCTGTCCAGATCTGACCTCCATCAGTCCCCCTAGCTCCACCCTGTTTAGATCTGACCTCCATCAGTCCTCCTAGCTCCACCCTGTCCAGGTCTGACCTCCATCAGTCCTCCTAGCTCCACCCTGTCCAGGTCTGACCTCATCAGTCCCCCTAGCTCCACCCTGTTTAGATATGACCTCCATCAGTCCTCCTAGCTCCACCCTGTCCAGATCTGACCTCCATCAGTCCTCCTAGCTCCACCCTGTCCAGATCTGACCTCCATCAGTCCCCCTAGCTCCACCCTATCCAGGTCTGACCTCCATCAGTCCTCCTAGCTCCACCCTGTCCAGATCTGACCTCCATCAGTCCCCCTAGCTCCACCCTATCCAGGTCTGACCTCCATCAGTCCCCCTAGCTCCACCCTGTCCAGATCTGACCTCCATCAGTCCTCCTAGCTCCACCCTGTCCAGGTCTGACCTCCATCAGTCCTCCTAGCTCCACCCTGTCCAGATCTGACCTCCATCAGTCCCCCTAGCTCCACCCTGTCCAGATCTGACCTCCATCAGTCCCCCTAGCTCCACCCTGTTTAGATCTGACCTCCATCAGTCCCCCTAGCTCCACCCTGTTTAGATCTGACCTCCATCAGTCCTCCTAGCTCCACCCTTTTTAGATCTGACCTCCATCAGTCCTCCTAGCTCCACCCTGTCCAGATCTGACCTCCATCAGTCCCCCTAGCTCCACCCTGTCCAGATCTGACCTCCATCAGTCCCCCTAGCTCCACCCTGTTTAGATCTGACCTCCATCAGTCCTCCTAGCTCCACCCTGTCCAGGTCTGCCCTCATCAGTCCCCCTAGCTCCACCCTGTTTAGATATGACCTCCATCAGTCCTCCTAGCTCCACCCTATCCAGGTCTGACCTCCATCAGTCCCCCTAGCTCCACCCTGTCCAGGTCTGACCTCCATCAGCAGTCACCCTAGTTCCACCTTGTCCAGGTCTGACCTCCATCAGTCCTCCTAGCTCCACCCTGTCCAGATCTGACCTCCATCAGTCCTCCTAGCTCCACCCTGTCCAGGTCTGACCTCCATCAGTCCCCCTAGCTCCACCTTGTCCAGGTCTGACCTCCATCAGTCCTCCTAGCTCCACCCTGTCCAGGTCTGACGTCCATCAGTCCCGCTAGCTCCACCCTGTCCAGGTCTGACCTCGATCAGTCCTCCTAGCTTCACCCTGTCCAGGTCTGATCTCCATCAGTCCTCCTAGCTCCACCCTGTCCAGGTCTGACCTCATCAGTCCCCCTAGCTCCACCCTGTTTAGATATGACCTCCATCAGTCCTCCTAGCTCCACCCTGTCCAGATCTGACCTCCATCAGTCCTCCTAGCTCCACCCTGTCCAGATCTGACCTCCATCAGTCCCCCTAGCTCCACCCTGTTTAGATCTGACCTCCATCAGTCCTCCTAGCTCCACCCTGTCCAGGTCTGACCTCCATCAGTCCTCCTAGCTCCACCCTGTCCAGATCTGACCTCCATCAGTCCCCCTAGCTCCACCCTGTTTAGATCTGACCTCCATCAGTCCTCCTAGCTCCACCCTGTCCAGGTCTGACCTCCATCAGTCCTCCTAGCTCCACCCTGTCCAGGTCTGACCTCCATCAGTCCCCCTAGCTCCACCCTGTCCAGATCTGACCTCCATCAGTCCTCCTAGCTCCACCCTGTCCAGGTCTGACCTCCATCAGTCCCCCTAGCTCCACCCTGTCCAGGTCTGACCTCCATCAGTCCTCCTAGCTCCACCCTGTCCAGGTCTGATCTCCATCAGTCCTCCTAGCTCCACCCTGTCCAGGTCTGACCTCCATCAGTCCTCCTAGCTCCACCCTGTCCAGACTTGACCTCCATCAGTCCTCCTAGCTCCACCCTGTCCAGGTCTGACCTCCATCAGTCCTCCTAGCTCCACCCTGTCCAGGTCCAGTGCTGTTTTCAGACCTCTCCACATCACGAGCGTTGTTCTCCTCCATCTTCCTCCTGTAGCTGTCCTCGGCCCGCCTGATGCTGGACTTCAGCCCTCTCTGGACTGGATGTTTTTTTCCACTAGTTTTGTGCAGTAACAAGCTGTGAATACGGTCATGAATCCAAGGAGCAGCTGATTTGGTTCTAACAGGACAGATGTTGAACTGCTCTCTAAACTCAACAGACCCTAGAACAGCCTGCTAAAGGAGTTACTGAACATCCACATTCCTCTGGATTTATCTTAGTGTTTGTGAATGTATGAGTGGATCCCACAGCACCACACAGTCAGATAAATAATGAATTAAATGACAGAGTAAAGCTTGGATTAATCCATCGTTGTGGCTTTTAATTTGACGTCATCAACATGTTGGTTCCATTTTCATGTATCATCTGTCACCAGAACAGGAAATGGGTCAGAGTCAATATTGTCATCACATGAAGAAGAAAACACCAGACCAATCATTCAAACCTCTTTTATTATTCAGGAATTTATTTCTCCGTCATCAGTTTTAGTCGTCAGTGATTCAAACAGGTCACGTTCTCCAGCTGGAACATCTCATTAGTACTCAGATAGTACAAGAATGAAGGCATTAGGAAAGTATTCAGTCACCACTACATGGAGGCACAGATCCAGACTGAAGGTTATAAATGTGTTTAGATCTGAAGGCACCAGTTAGCTACAACTTGCTTAATCAGGATGATGAGCCTCATGGAATCAGCTGATTGGAGCAAATCAACAAAAAAGGACGTATCATCTGGTCCGGTAAGCAGCAGGTTCTGACCCGGTTCCTGGTAGGAGGACTTCAGGGTCCAGTCTGAAGATCCCAGACTTCACATCTTAGAGGACGCCGCGATGGCTGAGGCTCCTGGACGGCTGTAGACCCGAACGTTGTTCTGAGACAAAAACAACAGAGTCAACTTCAGAGGACTTCAGGGTCCACCTGGGCTCAGGAGGTCTCCTGGTCCTGGAACAGGGTCTTACCTTCTGCTCTTCTGCATTGAGCTTCTCCAGAAGAGTCTGAACCCGGGTCCCGTAGTCTGGATGGATGGCCTTCAGGTTCTCCACCTGCAGGAGGCGGTGCAGAGAGGTGGGTGGTCAAAGTAAAAGTGGGGCAGATGACTTTAAAGGCAGAGAGCTGATGATGTTTATGATATACAGATACTGTACTGTCAAAGCAGTATCCTGTCATATTTAGAATATAAATGTAACCTAATCTGGATCTTAATGTTTTCACCTGGAAAGGCTAAAAACCTTAGAACCATTTCAGCTTCTAAAAGAGACCGTGGACTAGAGGTAGTGAGTTCACATCCCAGACCATCAATCATTTGATCTTTAAATGTTAATGCTTAGTTAGGGTCCATGCAGGCCAACACACACTCATGCAAAAGAATAATGCTGGAGGGCCAGAAATATTCAGCCTGCTAGTTAGTTAGATCAGTGGGTAAAACCATTAGTAACCAGTCAGCTGTTATCCTGATCCAGCTGCCTTTGGCTATAGCTTAGCGTAAAACACTGTAAGTGAATGGTAACAACTAGCATTGGGAGAAAAAAGTCCTTAAATATCACTCAGTAGTGATACTAGTTCTGCCTAGTGACCTCAGTAATCATATCTTCATATCTTTCTCCGCAAACTTTAGGATTTATAAAAGAAAACGTGACAGAGAAATGTGGTAACTGTGCAAACTTTGCAGAAGGACATTTTGGAGACAGTCAGACTAAATCAAAGCGCTTTCAGTCAATATGACAACCTGTTTCTAATGAGGCGGGGCCAGAAGTTTTCAAATGTGCAGGACCCGCGGGTCGATGAAAACCTGCACATCAGTAGGAGGGTGTTGGATTTGGTGGTAAAATCCTGTATTTATAGAGTTCTCACTCCCCAAAGCGCTGTGACATCACTCACTCACACCTGTAGAACGTGGACTGTGGTGGACCTGTAGAACCTGGACTGTGGTGGACCTGTAGAACCTGGGCTGTAGTGGACCTGTAGAACCTGGGCTGTGGTGGACCTGTAGAACCTGGCTGTAGTGGACCTGTAGAACCTGGACTGTGGTGGACCTGTAGAACCTGGCTGTGGTGGACCTGTAGAACCTGGGCTGTGGTGGACCTGTAGAACCTGGGCTGTGGTGGACCTGTAGAACCTGGGCTGTGGTGGACCTGTAGAACCTGGGCTGTGGTGGACCTGTAGTGACCTGATGAAGACTCACCATTCGTTTCTGGATGAAGATCTGAGCGGCCTTTAGGGATCCTGCCATGTTGGTACAGAGCCTTTGGCGCTCCTCCTCATTCAGAACCTGGGTGTAGAAGTTCCGGACCTGAATCAAGAAAAATCTCAGATCAACAATACAGAACGTTACCTCCTAACAACCAGAACCTTTGGGTCAGGGTCACATTAAAACCACAACCAGATATCAGACACATTCAGACTGAAACCAGGAAGACAGGGAAAAACCTCAAACCAGAACCAGAACCCAAACCAGAACCATCAGACCAGATCCAGAACCGGATTAGATTAGAGCCGGAACCAAATGAAACCAACAGGTGGTCATGTGATGGACCATCTTCAAGGTTTGCTGAACTAAAAACTTCAGATCTACTAAGCTTCATCACAGGAAGTAAACGCCCAAATATGGATTCAACCTGAGCCACTTATGTCATCAATAATACTAGGTAATTAACCCTAGGTAATTAACACTAGATAATTAACACTAGGTAATTAACACTAGGCAATTAACACTAGATAATATTAGGAACTGTTTGGATCTACAGAGAGCAGCTGATTCATGTGATCAGCTGTTCTAGTGATCCTCAGACCACAACTGTAGGGACAGTGACATAATCAATACCTGCGTGATATCATCAATACCTGCGTGACATCATCAGTACCTGCGTGACATCATCAGTACCTGCGTGACATTGTCCTCGTCTGAACTGTTGTAACGAGCCACGTCAGGGGAAGTCCTGAACCTGGACTCCAGAAAGGCTGGCTGGGTCTCTGGGGCACTGAAGCTGTTAGGGTAGTAGTTTGGTGCGCCACCTGGTGGTGAGAAAACCAAACTGGTAAATGCTGCTGTCTCAGTTCAGTTTGATAAAACCACATTTCTGCTTCACTGGGGATTTAAATCCATGATTCTGATTCCTCTGAAAACAACCAGGTTATTTATAAAGCACATTGTAAAACCTGGTCACATCAAAGTGTTGTTCAATAGTTAAAGCAGCTCTCTGTATTATTTTTCTCTGTATCAAAGTTTTCTAAATGTTCTAAATGATATTTCAGGTCTAAACTATGATCTATGGGTTGAGTTCCACAACATCTGTCATTCTGATGAAGACCCTCCTTCCTCCTAGAGACCCCTTTCCATTATTTCTTGCCGCCGACATTTTTCAGCCAATTAAATTCAAATGTCTGCATTCTCTCAACATGCACGCGCATCGACCAAACCTGTACCAGTAGGGGGCGCTGTCGTACAGGACGCTCCGTGTGTTTCTCTGCCGTCTCAGCCGTTCACTGAGGACTCACGGCTCATTTCTACTAAAAACCTACCCATTCTCCAGCTAAAGACGGGTTTATTTTTATTTTTAAACCTTTCACCTCACAGAATGGCAAGGCTTGACAGGGTTACGCGTTTATTTTGGTCAGAAAGTTCATCCAGGGCCGAGTCAAGTTCAGCTTCAGAGTCCAGCAGCAGCTCTCTGCTAACAGAGCTAATATCAGAAGCAGCAGGGACAGAGAGGGCTCTTCAGACCCTCGTAGTGTTGGAGTAAGATTGTGAACTGTGAGTGATTAAACCCTACACACTGAGCGCTACAGTTCATGCCCGCAACGTATATACACGCGACCGGACGCGCGTGTCGAGATGTTTTGAGGAGGAGCCTTTGGACGCTAGATTCAAAAACTGCTCTCTTGATGAAATCCTCCAGAGTGCTGCTTTAAACAGAAGAGATAGACGACAGTAAAACGTAACACAGACGAAAAGAAGATTTAAATAAATAAACTAGAAATGAACAGTAAATTAAAAGAACTCCACACAGGCTGATGGAAACAGGTGTGTGTTTTTTTTAAAGAGACTTAAAGCAGGAAGTGCCTGACATTTAAAGGTCCCATGACATCGGTTTCCATGTTTCCTGACTTATCCATCATGTGTTGAGTTCTCACCTTCAACCTGCCAGAAAGAGCAAAAAACGGCGTCCATCTGTCTCCTAGTCCAGCCAGTGAGAAGCTCTTCCAGATTTCAGACCCAGGTTTCAAACAGTTTTTTTCACTCCAGCCCGCTATGAGGTCATAGTGATCCGGACTTGCTTATATGGTCAATTCTCCGCCCACATGCACGTTCACGACACCTGGAGCGAGGCAGTGCCGCCGCCATTGACCATAGACCGTGTAGTGTTTAGTTTCAGTTTCGTTTCTCTTTCACGCGAGGACACTGCCCCCTACTGGACACTGCCCCCTACTGGACACTGCCCCCTACTGGACACTGCCCCCTACTGGACACTGCCCCCTACTGGACACTGCCCCCTACTGGACACTGCCCCCTACTGGACACTGCCCCCTACTGGACACTGCCCCCTACTGGACACTGCCCCCTACTGGACACTGCCCCCTGCTGGACACTGCCCCCTACTGGACACTGCCCCCTACTGGACACTGCCCCCTGCTGCAGCAGAAGTGTCAGGCTGCCAAATCAGGAGAAACCCAGCAGAACCGGAAGGCGGTGCTTTCTTCTGATCTCTGAGTTGCTCGTTAGGAAATAATTACAGCGTATTTTGAGTTCTAATGGTGCAACGCTGATCTAGAGGCATCAAAGATTACACCTGTTTAATAGAAAGAGATTTAAATATGGAGTCACAGGCACTTTAAGGGAACTTGTTCCAACATTTAGGGGCCAAAAGCCTGAAATCCTCTGAGCTCCAGAACAGAAATGTTCAACCAGCTGTTTACAACTCTACCCGTTAAAAGCTGCCGTCGCCTCTCTGCTGTCAGAGATGTGCACTCTCTCGTATACGCCCATATGTCCCGGTGCTGCTAAAGATAATTAAACTATCCTGTTTATTTAAAGTCTCTCCAGAACATTTATCTTTAAGCACCATATGGTACAGCTGTGTCCAGAAACCAGACTCCAGGACGTCTGTATTAAAGACCTTAAAGTCTGGGCTGGTGTGCAGAGGTGAGAGAGAGAATTAACTAAAACTCTGCCTGAGAACAGCAGCTGGTCCTTTAATAATCTACAGTTTGTGTCTGAATCAGTCTGAAGGCTGCCAAGTCCTTAGTGCTGGAACAGAACAACTCCTGGTTCTTTAAAGAGAACAACGTTGGAAAAACAGACTTCATCTCAACCAGAACCCTGTCAAGAAAAGAAGAGCTGATTGGTCTGAAGCTCCACCATGACGATCTCTTTCTTTAGTCCTTACAGAGGGACAACGAGGTACACCCAGGATGCACCAGGACGGGGGTCTGAAAGCCCACCTAGTTCAGCATGACATCACAGAGTCTCTTGCTAGCTGTAGTCCGTGTGACAGAAAAAGCAAACATGGATTATATGTTGTTATATTACTACTGGAGCAGCAGTAGGAGTGTAGGGACAGCGTTTGTCCTGCAACTGAAGTGGTGTTGGTTCGAGACCCGCTCCACCTGGGTCACCTTGTCGTTGTGTCCTTGGGTATGTACGTGGACACAAATTCCCCTTTGAGCTAAAAATGAACTCATAACTGTCCCCGTGAAACACGAGACCACTGGACCAGTGACTGGTGAAGTCACTGATCCAGTGGACTGGTATAGTATCATCAGTGTTTTCACCACCACCATCATTAAACCGCAGCAGATAGAACGGAGTGACCCACCCTGGTTGTCGTTGATGCACATTGGTCCATCCCTCTGGTAGTTGGCTACTCGGGCCCTGTAGGGACAGTTGACAGGGATCTGCAGGTAGTTGGCTCCCAGTCGGTGTCGGTGTGTGTCGGGGTAGGAGAACAGCCGGCCCTGCAGAGACACAGGACGTTAAGCAGACCTCCATCAACAGACTCTACTCACCAAACCGCTGACTTACCTGCAGCATCTTGTCGGGACTGGGCTCGACGCCTGGTGGCATGTTGCTGGGGTCAAAGGCCAGCTGCTCCACTTCTGCAAAATAGTTGACTGGGTTCCTGTTGAGGACCAGTTTGCCCACAGGGATCAAAGGGTAGTCCTTATGGGGCCACACCTGGACCCGAGAGAACAGTACTTTATTCACCGAGGTATAAAAACACATGGATCCTTCACCACCTGAACATGTCTTAACTGACCTTAGTCAGGTCAAACGGGTTGAACTGGAACTTCTCAGCCTGTTCAAAGGTCATGACCTGGATGTAAAAGGTCCAGGACGGGTAGTTGCCACTTGCAATGGCGTTGAAGAGATCTCCAATGGCGTAGTCTGGGTTGGTGGCTGCAAAGTGGTCTGCCTCTTCCACAGACAGATTCTTAATCCCTTGATCGGTCTGAAAACACAACACACCGGAGGTCAACCAACAACTAACACGGGACCAGACAGGTCATCTCTCTGGGACACACCTTGTAGTGGAACTTGCAGTAGACACTCTGGCCATCAGCGTTGACCAGCTTGAAGGTGTGAGAGCCGTAACCATTCATGTGACGGTGACCATTAGGTAAGCCCCGGTCACTGAACAGGAAGGACACCTGGACGAGGGACAGGAGACAACATGAAGGTTTTCTGGTGGGGACCATCAATAATGGCAATTTATTTCATAGAAGATAAAAAGTACAGAACACGTCTTCAGTGTTCCGAGTAAATCTGTGTCTAAAGGTTCTAAAGACATGAAATTCTCACCAGATGTTGGTAAGAACCCATCCAATCCACAGATGAAGAAATCCAACCATCCATCTTCACATTAAGTTATGTGTGTATTAAAATAAAACAACTCAGGGGAAAAGTATTGAACACATGAAGACAGGAAGTCCTGGAAAGTCATGACACCAGTTGGAACCTATCAGTAATTAGGAGACAATCCTACAACTTGGTGCTAATGTGCTGCTGAAGTGTTTGTGTAAGTAATAGGACTTCTATACAGCTGAGAGAAAGCATTTCGATCAGCTGATCTCCCACCCCATGATGCTTCAGCGACAGACATCTGAAGCATCCTGGGTACACAAAGGAGCGTTATGGTAGATCCTTCCTCCAGCAGCTTTATAACCATCATCATCTCAAAAAGCTTCTCTAGACCTCCACAACCTGAATGCTGCTCAACATCCTGATGGTTCCAGAAGACTTTCTAACCAACTGAAGTTTCTTCTCCTTTATTCAAGGATTCATATCGTCATTTCAGCACATGTCCATCATGAGACAGAACAACATTTGTTTCCCTGGTCGCGGTTACAGCTCAGACAGTAAAATGAACAACACAGTAATAATCTAATCATCTGTATTCTGCTCTCTCCATAGATGTTCTGTAGGATTGAGGGCAGCTGATTGGCTGTAGCAGCTTGATCTTCTCTCTGTAACCATAGAGAGGTTCTTGGCTGTTTGCTGAAACGTCCTCCTGGTTTCACCTTCATCATCCTGTAGAGGCAGCAGCTTTTGATCCATTCATCCTTCCTTCCATTGATGAAATGTTGGTCTGCAGTGACCTCTGACCTCCTAACATGATGTCATCCATAGAGTTCAGTTCTGCTGTCATGTGACCAGACTAGATCCTCCCAGTGTTTCTCCATCATGGCGTCTTGGTGGTGGAGCTACAGGACATGGAGGTTGACTTCATCACTTCCTGTTGTTGCTGCTGATTCCAGGTCCGTCTGAAGCTCTCCACTAGAGGCTCTTGGACAACTCTTCTGGTCATTCTTTTCTCTCCTCTGTCTGAATTCTAGCGTGCATCACCTGGTTGTGGCTGGTTTATGGTGACAACAGAGCTCACTGGAACCTTCAGGACTTTAGCAACACTCAGGTCGTGAAGGTCTGAAGAGGCTCTGTGGTTTCTACCCATCATGAGAACAACTAGTGAGGTCAATAGAAACGTTAAAATAGATTTACATAGAAACTGGTGATGTGTTCAGGACTAACTTGACCTGCTGTACAGTTCATTAAACTCTTTAAATGCCCCAGAGGACATGATCTTTCTTTAGAGACCATGTCCTGGAGGTCAGAAGAGCTACCTGGTGTAGACTCTCAGGTCTCAGACTCCAGAAGTCCCACACCATGTCAGGGTCTTTCATGTGGGTTTGAGGGTTACGCTTCTGGGTGTGGATGAAGGACGGGAACTACAAGGAGGAACCAGATCATATTAATAACAATGTTATGAACAGCAGGAAGAAACTGTATAAAAGTTGAATCATCTGAATCTTAAATCAAGTTCAGGGTAAAGAGAGAACGGTGGCCTCAGAGCTCACCAGCATGGCGTCCCTGATGAAGAAGATGGGGGTGTTGTTGCCTGTCAGGTCCCAGTTTCCCTCCTCGGTGTAGAATTTGACAGCAAAGCCTCTGGGGTCCCGGACCGTGTCCGCTGACCCAGATTCCCCAGCTGGAGGAAAACAAACACAAACATCAGTCCTTGTGACTAGCAGCGCCTGAGATGACCTCTGACCAGCAGACATGTTTACTAAAGGTTTGTTAACTGAAGGCAGAGGAGGATAAATAGATAGATATGTGGTTCAGTCTATCAGTTATTGATCTACAGTAATGACCACACCCACTGGTGATCAGAAACAAATCACATTTACCAAGTTAATGGAATTAAGAAGGATTTTACTGTATTTGTACTTTACTTGAGTACATTTTGTTTCACTTGAAATCTCAGTCATTACGAGTAAATATGTAAACGTAAAAAGTTACATAAATCAAGAGGAGAGAAGGTTCTGCTAGGAGCTTCTCAGTGAGTCTGGACAGAAGAGATGACGAGCAGAGAGGGAGGAGCTTCCTCACAAACTAAACCCCTCCTACTCTGCTTTGTCTGCTGCTGGCCCTGCTAAGTGGACAAAATACCTGAAATCCATCATGGAGATGTTCATTCTTCAGACTGACAGCAACACTGTCTCACCCTGAATCCTGATCAGATTCAACTAAAAGCTTCTGGTCATGAGGGAAGACCATGGCTCCAAGGCTCTGTTAGCTCGGGGCTAGCCTGTTGGCTCGGGGCTAGCCTGTTGGCTCGGGGCTAGCCCGTTGGCTCGGGGCTAGCCCGTTGGCTCGGAGCTAGCCCGTTGGCTCGGAGCTAGCCTGTTAGCTCGGAGCTAGCCTGTTAGCTCGGAGCTAGCCTGTTAGCTCGGAGCTAGCCTGTTAGGTAAAATATTGTTCCAACACAGTTGTGAGACTTTTTAGAAGATTTAGATTGATCTGGTCAGAGGGTAGCTTCCTGTTTCTAAAGACTCCAGCCACTATGAGTGATGTGTGGTGGTGTAGATGTATAAGTGATAGAATGACCCTTGACCTAAATGTTCTAAAGAAACCTGTACAAGTGTTTAGTTAGAGACCAGAACTCACACTCATCTGTCAGCTCATTTACTTTGTTATTTTGTTTTTAATTATTAAAAATATTATATTTATTGATGGAAGTCCTGCGTCTCCTTCCTTTAGCCTTTGAGCTTGATCGTGACAAATTGGGGGCTCATCCGGGATCATTGCATCATTTTGGTAAAATACAATTAACTGTGTGTGCACAAATCCTGTATTTAGACACAGGCACACCCTGATAATGATAAGGACTTTATTACTGAGAGTAATAGCAGCTGTTTGCTTTAATAAACTGATGCGGTATAAATCATTCTCATCTTTAAAATCCTCTTTGTTTAGATTTAAACTCTACAAATAAAAGCTGTATCTGGGATGTTCTCACCCACAGTGGAGAACCGGACAGCGATGGGCGTGGTCTTCCCAACGTGTTCAAACACTTTGGCCTTGCAGTAGCGAGTGACATCATGAGTGACCTCGAAGTAGCCAAAGGCTCCTGCATCAACAAGAAAAACACATTCAGTTTGACAAATTAATGCACTTTTACTTCATGTTTCTAAGAATCTGAATCTGCAGCTAATTCACTTTGTTTGCTTACGTGTTGTGTCTGTTAGGTCAGCACTTTGTCTTTTTCTCATTTTAAAACGTCTTTTAGACTAAAAGACGTTTTGGTTTTGAAAATGCTTTAGTTTAAAATATGTTTCACTTTAAAATGACTTTTACATGCGAGTTGAAAGCTGAAGACCTTCTTGTTAATTCTGATATGGTGGAAGTATGCTTTAATCTACATTAAGAAATAAACTAGTTCACATGGGAAACCCAACTGACCAGTTATTAGACCATGCAAGTATTCTATGGAGACTATAAAAATGACCCTTTTCTATTGTTATTTTATTAGGTCAACATTAGAAGGAGCCATTCAGAGGAAAAGAAGAAGCACCTCTAGTCTAGGAACCATCAGCTGGTCCACAGAAACACCTTCAGCTGCACGTCTACAGCTAAATACTCAAAACAGTCCTAAAAACATATAGTTAAGATAAATAATCAAAAGTTACATCAAATAACCCAAAAATACACGAATCAACTAGAACTACTGGAGTTAGTTAGCTAAATAAATAACTCTGATCAGAAAACGCTGACTCAACTCATTTATCTTTAGACTAAACGAATGTGAACAAAGCAGCAGCTCACTGGGAGGAGCATCATCTTGACCTTTGACCCTGACATAGCTGACCTGGGTGGAGGTGACAGGAACAACCTAAAGAGAGAATGTGGTCCAACACTAACCAGCCCCCTTGGCGTGCACCACCCTCTCTGGGATGCGCTCCCGGTCGAAGTGGGCCATCTCATCTGTGAAGACAACATCCTGGACCAGTAGAGGACCCCTTGGTCCTGCAGTCTGCAGGTTCAACTTGTCTCCAACAGGATGCCCCCCCCCTGTGGTCAGGACATCGGGCTTCTAGAACAAACATTAAAACAAACATCTGGTTTGTCTCAGTCAACTTGATGTTGACTTATTCTCTGTCCTTATGTTTGGTTTTCTAAGGGTTTTGATTCAACAGATATTTCTCCCTAGCACTGTTCTGCTATCGTGTACCCCAAGGGTCCGTTCTAGACCCTATTCTGTTCTTGTTGCTGCCTTTAGAGTCCGTCCTTCTGCTTGTTTTTGAATAAAATAGATAAAAATTAAATGGACTTTATTGGGGGGGAGGCTGTTTGTACAACACTGATGTTATTTTGACCAGAGTTCTTCTGTCTCCCACCGTCTGCACTGCACTGGCTCAAGGGGGCATCCTGGGATTTGTTTAGATTAAATATTTAAATGATCATTATGATAATCCATCTCAACAAAGGGGCGCCTGTTTGTTTCTACTTAAACAGAACCAAACAAGAACTAAATCTACAGTAAAAGAACTAACGGGTAGCTGTCTGAACCACTCCGGTAGTGAACAAGTGATTTTCTGGACCATAAAGTCCCACTTCATGCCATCAAACCTCCAAATTAACGAACTATTTAGTATCTTAGTGGTTACAGTGTTTACAGAGCAGCTGGTGGTGGTTGTTAAACTAGTCCAGCTAGCTTATTTGCTAATAAACAACCCAAACTGCTAGCTGGTGGTGTTATCATCACCTTTCACACACTTATTAAACCCAGCAGCGCAGCGCAGCGCAGCGCAGCGCCGCTAAACTCTCGACCTACTGCGTCGTTTCTCCCAACCTGAGAGCCTCTGTTCTCCTTCCACGTCTTCATCTGGTCGCTGGTCGGATTCCTGGAGTCAGACATCTCCTCGGCTCAGCCTGGAAGCGCCTCGACCTCAGCAGTGCTTCTGGAGGTGTCCTGGAGAAAACGGTTACCCTGGGTTCTTTATGGACTTTGGCCGATAGGGCCCCGCCCCTCGTGCGCCCCTCTTTTCTGATTGGCTGGCAGAAGGGAACTGACCTACTTTTTAGATTTAAAGAGATAAGGACCAAAGTGAGGGCTGCCCGCGTCTCTGCCTGTAATACCAGAACCCAGTGTTTAGTTTACAGACACCACACGAGGTATGTATTAATGTTTACAGCATGTTTAATGGGTTTTAACATTTTATTTAACAACATATGTATTTTCAAGGCCGTCCTGAGGTGGTGGAAGCAGAAATCTGGAGGCCCTAACCCCTAATTAAATGATTAACATTTTATATTCTCTAACATTTACAATCAGATGCCAGTATTAATAATAGACTAATAATATCTTGAACATCTACACAAGGAGGGTCCAAACTTCTCAAGATGAGGGCCACAATCTCCAAATTAAAAGTCCTCAGGGACACAGAAATTAGATGTACAATGATTTTATTCTGACTTTTAAAATGTGTTCTGCTCAAAAATACACAGTAAATGTAACATTGGTATGAACACAGCAAAGCCATTTCTGGGGATCAATAAATCTTTGTAGGCATAACAACTTTGGACTTCTTACAACATAAAAAGCTCTAATGAATGTGTAATGTTTGGCCTCACATCAGTAGGAATGTGGAGACGGTCATTAAACCGTCTGTACCTGAGCCTGAAGTGGATCCCTGGCCTGACGTTGGACACGCCTGGTTAGACGTTGACCTCCTCAGGATATCACACTGTGATTAAATCACTGATGCTTTGGGGTTAAAGGTGAAGAATGAATGAGCCTTCAGACTGATTTAATTACAACCCTAAAGATAACTGGACTTAAAAATCATCTCATCATTAAAGAAATGTTTTCTAAGTTTGAACTTTTCTTATTGTTGTGGCCAGTTTTGTTTACTAAAGTAAAGAAGCATTTATTTATTATTGTTTATCCCTTTTTTAAGTTTTTAATGCTTGTTTAGTACTTTTTGACCTAAATATTTTGACATGTTTTGTTTATTTAGTTATCCATTAAGCCCCGCCCTTTAATCAGAGAACAGAGACGCACCAGGTGTGTCTGGATGTGAGCTTTTAACAAATGTCGGGTGGGGTGAGTCTAGGGATTTAACTCTTTTTTGACCACTTAGAGCTGATAAAATCCATTTTTGGTGAACTTTTGTTTAGGTTTATATTTTTGGTCTGTTTCTGCTACCTTTTGAGACTAAATTTTGTAAATAAACGTTTTTCATTTGAAGCAGCGCGTGCGTACAGTGACACCTGTCACCACCGTCGGCCTGATTTTTGGTACTTTTTCATTTTGGGAATTCTCTGCAGAACCTGGAGGCCGAGTTATATTTCTGATTCCAGTAATGCTCCTCATCATGGTTCTGTTTAGGACTCGGGTAGTTTGAATTTGAGCAGAATAATTCACCCCCAGCAGCTTCGTTCTGGTCCTTCAGGCGTTTCCTGATGGTCAGTCTTCACCTCCATCAGTCGTTTCCTTTACCACAGAACATTCTGGGTTTTTGCTTTATGGTGAAATCCAACTTGCTTTTTTTTCCACCAATAAATCATTTCTGTTTCTAATCTGAATGTGTTTCTAGGAAGCTGTTTTCTAGTAATAAATTCAATAAAATTAGAATTTAGTTTAGTATTTTACAGTTGTATTGACTTTTTAAAATGGTCTCAGTATTTGTCAAACTAATCCTGTAGAAGATATCAACTAGAGGAGGATTGCTGTTTGTTTCTACTTTTCCAGCCTTTAAATCGGAAGTCTTTTCCACACAACCAACAAGCGTTCTGGTTTCATGTTGAATTGCATTTTATTTGAAACAGCATTCACATAATACACTGTGTTCTGGAGGCACATTCACATTAAGTGCCAAATAACTTCATGCATGATTGGCTACAGCGTCATCAAATGCTAATAGTGAGTGGAAATGAAAATATTGCTTCATCATTTGGCACAGTAGGAAATATGTTCAGTCCTATCATCATTAGGAGGTGGTTTTGGGGAGTTTGGAGGTGAGAAAGGCAGTCAGACGTCGACCAAACGTGTGCAACATGTTCCGCTGCTAGAAAACCAAACCAAACCGTGATGAAGCCCGAGATGCCTTAGGGGTTAAAGTTCACACAATTCACATTCAAAGTTACAACAAAACACGATTACACGATTCTGTAGAGAAAGAGAAAAATATCCCCATATCCCGAGTTCTACTTTCATCTAGAATACATCTGAGCATTAAAGGTGCAGAGGTCAGAGGTCACAACTAAAGACAAATGAAGTCCATCAAGTCATCCAGCTCAGAGTCTCAAGTTGTTCCCTCTGACTTAAAGGAAAGCCCAGTCCGAAGAGTTAGTAGACTTTACATCACAAGTTAAATTCCCAGAGGAGTTTTATTTATAGTATCAATATTCACACAAAATATAGTCGTTTCCTGAATGGAGCTGCTGTGTTTATTAGATATGATGTGAAGTCAGGATTCGCACCAAAAATGTAAAAAGAAATAGTCAGTGAGGAAGTTTTATGTACAATCTGCTGCAGAAAGTATTGCATTAACAATCAAACAACCTTATTATAGTGACGAGAACAGAGTCTGACTATTGGTTCACCTGGATAGATTACCTGGATATTTTCAAAAGCACAATAAATACTGAACATATCAAAACCTCCATCGAGCTCTAAATCCACATCAAGTCATCGAAACGAGCAGAGGCTTCACACAGAACCAGACCTGTTGGGGCCATTTGCTTCTCAAATCAAACAGAAAAGTGCTGAGTCCCGAGCTTTTAACTTGGGGTGATGCGAGCTAACGGCCTGGATGGACTCCATAAGGACCCAGAAATGTATTTGTTTACCCAACGAAAACAAAGTTTGTTCTGTGGACTCTGACCTTCAGGCATCACAACAGAGTCAGCTGAGACACTGCAGGTCTGAGAGAAAACAATCATATCGTTGATTCCTGGCTGAGGAGACATTCCTGGATAGTGGTGGAGCCCCTACAGAGTCACGAGAGTCAGATGATTTCCTCACACGCCTGATGGGGTGAAATGTCCAGTATTGTGAGTATCAATGGCCTCCTTTCCTCTCAAACCGTGACGTCAAAAAAGTAAAACAACAACAACAAAGCAGGACTATCAACACAGCTTTGATCTGATCCCAAGACAGTTTCACAACCAGTCATGTGACCCGAATGTCTGACATCCAACCCAGACTAACAACAACCCTCAGGACGCATCAATGAAGCTCTCATTGCAATGTGTTTTTCTCTTTGAGTTGTGAAGGTTCATAAAATGAGAGGTGAACCCTCCAGTCCTGAGGTCACCTCAACGTCCTCCCTCTGTCCTGCTAGAAGACTCTCCACCAGAGCAGACTGAGCTTCTTCTCAGAAAACTCGTCAAAGAGAAAGGTTTAATGAGCCGTGAGTGGGTGAAACATGTCCATGTGTTCCTGTCTTCTCAGAGGAAGAAACCAACATGTCTGATCAGGAGAATGAAGACTAACAAAGACAGCCTGTGACATCACCAGATGAGACGAGCTTCATTAGCGCTGACTGAACCCTGGCTTCACAGGCTACTCCTTCCTGAACGAGGTCAGGAAGCTCGTATTAGAAGTTAGCAAACGAGATGAGCTTCATTACAGCAAACCAAGTCCAGATGTCTCCCTCCTGATGAACTTAAATCCAACGCCGTTTGTTCAGTAGACTAATTAGAACGCTGTAACAGACGTGACAAGATGAGTTTGATTAGAGCAGACTAGATCCTGCGTAGAGGATGCCACATGGACACAGGCTTTCTCAGGGTGGCTAACATCTGGTTCCAGTGGGTGATCCCCATCCCGCTGGCCTCAGGGCCGATCATCACATGACCCAAGTTGTCTCCACGCCCATCCTCGGTGGCCTCGGCCACCGTCACCCTCAGGGACAGTTCCTGCAAACAGCAGAACACACAACCTGCTCTGTAAACATGACTCAGCACCTTCTGACACCAGTCTGCGTGACTAGAACCACAAACATAAAGTCAGGCTCAGGAAGTGATAGATCGTCTGAGAACAGATTACAGAGGGTGGTTATAAACTGACTCAACTTCATAATAATAATGATAATAAGAACAACAACAGCATTAATAACTACTATCATTAATGTTGTTATTATTTGGTGGGAGATGAAGACACGAGTGTCTCCTATGATGACTATGATGATTTGGGGCGGCATTAGCTCAGTTGGGAGAGTGGCCGGTCTGGTAACCGGAGGGTCACCGGTTCGATCCCCAGCTCCGATTGTCGTTGTGTCCTTTG
>SSNR01000603.1:92782-94259 GCA_006937965.1 Callopanchax toddi
AGACCGATACAAGACACCCTGTCAGTCAGACTGAAACATGACACCGTGTCAGTCAGACTGATACAAGACACCCTGTCAGTCAGACTGAAACATGACACCCTGTCAGTCAGACTGAAACAAGACACCCTGTCAGTCAGACTGAAACATGAACATGACACCATGTCAGTCAGACTGAAACATGACACCCTGTCAGTCAGACTGAAACATGACACCATGTGACAGTCAGACTGAAACAGGACACCCTGTCAGTCAGACTGAAACATGACACCCTGTCAGTCAGACTGAAACATGACACCATGTCAGTCAGAATGAAACAAGACACCCTCTCAGTCAGACTGAAACATGACACCGTGTCAGTCAGACTGAAACATGACACCGTGTCAGTCAGACTGAAACATGACACCCTGTCAGTCAGACTGAAACATGACACCCTGTCAGTCAGACTGAAACATGACAATGTGTCAGTCAGACTGAAACAAGACACCCTATCAGTCAGACTGAAACATGACATCGTGTCAGTCAGACTGAAACATGACACCCTGTCAGTCAGACTGAAACATGACACCATGTCAGTCAGACTGAAACATGACACCTTGTCAGTCAGACTGAAACATGACACCATGTCAGTCAGACTGAAACATGACACCCTGTCAGTCAGACTGAAACATGACACCGTGTCAGTCAGACTGAAACAAGACACCCTGTCAGTCAGACTGAAACATGACACCGTGTCAGTCAGACTGAAACATGACACCGTGTCAGTCAGACTGAAACATGACACCGTGTCAGTCAGACTGAAACATGACACCGTGTCAGTCAGACTGAAACATGACACCGTGTCAGTCAGACTGAAACATGAGACCGTGTCAGTCAGACTGAAACATGACACCGTGTCAGTCAGACTGAAACATGACACCCTGTCAGTCAGACTGAAACATGACACCCTGTCAGTCAGACTGAAACATGACACCATGTCAGTCAGACTGAAACATGACACCCTGTCAGTCAGACTGAAACATGACACCATGTCAGTCAGACTGAAACAAGACACCCTCTCAGTCAGACTGAAACATGACACCCTGTCAGTCAGACTGATACAAGACACCCTGTCAGTCAGACTGAAACATGACACCGTGTCAGTCAGACTGAAACATGACACCCTGTCAGTCAGACTGATACAAGACACCCTGTCAGTCAGACTGAAACATGACACCCTGTCAGTCAGACTGAAACAAGACACCCTGTCAGTCAGACTGATACAAGACACCCTGTCAGTCAGACTGAAACATGACACCGTGTCAGTCAGACTGAAACATGACACCGTGTCAGTCAGACTGAAACAAGACACCCTGTCAGTCAGACTGAAACATGACACCATGTCAGTCAGACTGAAACAAGACACCCTGTCAGTCAGACTGAAACATGACAATGTGTCAGTCAGACTGAAACAAGACACCCTGTCAGTCAGACTGAAACA
>SSNR01000603.1:95180-100180 GCA_006937965.1 Callopanchax toddi
TGTCAGTCAGACTGAAACATGACAATGTGTCAGTCAGACTGAAACAAGACACCCTGTCAGTCAGACTGAAACATGACACTGTGTCAGTCAGACTGAAACATGACACCGTGTCAGTTAGACTGAAACATGACACCACGTCAGTCAGACTGAAACATGACAACGTGTCAGTCAGACTGAAACATGACACCGTGTCAGTCAGACTGCAACATGACACCGTGTCAGTCAGACTGAAACATGACACCGTGTCAGTCAGACTGAAACATGACACCGTGTCAGTCAGACTGAAACATGACACCGTATCAGTCAGACTGAAACATGACACCGTGTCAATCAGACTGAAACATGACACCACGTCAGTCAGACTGAAACATGACACCGTATCAGTCAGACTGAAACATGACAACGTGTCAGTCAGACTGAAACATGACAACGTGTCAGTCAGACTGAAACATGACACCGTATCAGTCAGACTGAAACATGACACCGTGTCAGTCAGACTGAAACATGACAACGTGTCAATCAGACTGAAACATGACACCCTGTCAGTCAGACTGAAACATGACAACGTGTCAGTCAGACTGAAACATGACAACGTGTCAGTCAGACTGAAACATGACACCGTGTCAGTCAGACTGAAACATGACACCGTGTCAGTCAGACTGAAACATGACACCATGTCAGTCAGACTGAAACATGACACCGTGTCAGTCAGACTGAAACATGACAACGTGTCAGTCAGACTGAAACATGACACCACGTCAGTCAGACTGAAACATGACACCCTGTCAGTCAGACTGAAACATGACACCACGTCAGTCAGACTGAAACATGACACCCTGTCAGTCAGACTGAAACATGACACCCTGTCAGTCAGACTGAAACATGACACCATGTCAGTCAGACTGAAACATGACACCGTGTCAGTCAGACTGAAACATGACACCCTGTCAGTCAGACTGAAACATGACACCCTGTCAGTCAGACTGAAACATGACACCACATCAGTCAGACTGAAACATGACACCACGTCAGTCAGACTGAAACATGACACCATGTCAGTCAGACTGAAACATGACACCACATCAGTCAGACTGAAACATGACACCGTGTCAGTCAGACTGAAACATGACACCCTGTCAGTCATACTGAAATATGACACCCTGTCAGTCAGACTGAAACATGACACCATGTCAGTCAGACTGAAACATGACATCGTGTCAGTCAGACTGAAACATGACACCCTTTCAGTCAGACTGAAACATGACACCCTGTTAGTCAGACTGAAACATGACACCCTATCAGTCAGACTGAAACATGACACCGTGTCAGTCAGACTGAAACATGACACCCTGTCTGTCAGACTGAAACATGACACCATGTCAGTCAGACTGAAACATGACACCGTGTCAGTCAGACTGAAACATGACACCGTGTCAGTCAGACTGAAACATGACACCGTGTCAGTCAGACTGAAACAAGACACCGTGTCAGTCAGACTGAAGCATGACACCGTGTCAGACTGAAACATGACAACGTGTCAGTCAGACTGAAACATGACAACGTGTCAGTCAGACTGAAACATGACACCCTGTCAGTCAGACTGAAACATGACACCGTGTCAGTCAGACTGAAACATGACACCGTGTCAGTCAGACTAAAACATGACACCGTGTCAGTCAGACTGAAACAAAACACCCTGTCAGTCAGACTGAAACAAGACACCCTGTCAGTCAGACTGAAACATTACACCCTGTCAGTCAGACTGAAACATGACAACGTGTCAGTCAGACTAAAACATGACACCGTGTCAGTCAGACTGAAACATGACACCGTGTCAGTCAGACTGAAACAAGACACCCTGTCAGTCAGACTGAAACAAGACACCCTGTCAGTCAGACTGAAACATGACACCGTGTCAGTCAGACTGAAACATGACACCCTGTCAGTCAGACTGAAACATGACACCGTGTCAGTCAGACTGAAACATGACACCGTGTCAGTCAGACTGAAACATGACACCCTGTCAGTCAGACTGAAACATGACAATGTGTCAGTCAGACTGAAACAAGACACCCTGTCAGTCAGACTGAAACATGACACCAGGTCAGTCAGACTGAAACATGACACCCTGTCAGTCAGACTGAAACATGACACCCTGTCAGTCAGACTGAAACATGACACCAGGTCAGTCAGACTGAAACATGACACCGTGTCAGTCAGACTGAAACATGACATCGTGTCAGTCAGACTGAAACATGACACCCTGTCAGTCAGACTGAAACATGACACCGTGTGAGTCTTTAATGTTGCCGTTACATTTTTAAAACTGCTACATTTACTGTTACTGTTTCTATCTTTTGGATATCAATCCGGAGCTCTTGGGGTTTGTTAAGTAGTTTAACCTGTTGACTGAATCTGTTTTGTAATGGAGTTTTCTTTCCAGCAGGGGGAGCCAAACCTCTTCATGTTGTTTGAAACTGGGGGTATGTGTAAATCCCTACAGCAGCAGGCGGTCAGGAAGTTTTGTTTTTGGATGTGATGATATTTAATGTGGAGCTACTGTTCAAACCTTGTTGACGTCCTGGAGGTAGAGCCAGGCATTGAACGGTCTAATTGTCAGATCCAGGTCTGACAGCTTCAGCTCTGCTACACCTGCGCTGATGTTTCTCTCGTCAGCATCGATTCCAAAGGCTGCAAACCGCAGGCTGAACTCATCCAGGGAGGACGGGTCCATGGGGATGGAGAACCGCTCATCAAACATCACACTGAATGCGTTGGTCTGAACCTACAAGAAGACATGAAGACAGGACAGTTAATGATATTTGTCCTAATATTAGACAATATTTTGTTCTTTTGAACTAATCTGAAAAAACGGGTTTGACTTATATTCCAGGTCTAGAATTTCCTGTGTCTATAACCAGAGCAAGGACCTGGAACTGGTGACCTGCAACAGCTGACTGGTAGCTGCTATCAGCCAGCTGACACTCTCTCATTGTTTAGCTGCTCACATACAGCGAGAAGTATGGTCAAATCAGCCATCAGCAGCTGCATGATGGAAGTGTGTGTGTTGTGCAGTCACACAGAAAATACAACACATATTTCATTTTAAATGTGGTTGGATATTTTACTACAATTTAAATGTTAAAAATGCTTTATGTAAATTAAAAGAAAATCTTGGTACAAGATGAGATTTAACTGTGAAATAGCCTCTTTCCACAAAGAGAGGGGGTCTTATATTCAGAACAATTTGTTAAATAATCATCATGATATCCAGATACCACTCCCCCACCTGAAACCAGTTCTTCACTCTGGTGAACGTTCTGCTCACAAGTTTGATCCTGGAACACCATGAAGCTCTAAAACAGGGGTACTCAATAGACAGCCCTATTTCGGGCCCTCGAGCCATGTACTGTGTTCCCCGAGCTGTCATTATTTCATAATATCCACTGTGAAACAGCTCAGCACCTCCCACAGCTCCAGGAAGAGTGACCCTCTCCCCTCTTCATGTAGCCCTCTTAGCTTTGTAATTAAAGACCCTGCTTTAAAACCTTCAGACCTCAAAGACCTGTTAAGTGTACACCTGAATATAGTGTTCTAACTGTATGGGTTAGCTAACAGGTAATATAAAGCTTTGGCAATTTAGTTTTCTAAACCCTGAACTCTGACTGAAGGATCAGTTTATCCACTTATTTCCTTCTCATTCCTGCTCAACGTTTTTCAAACAGCCAAAAACACCTTTCTAGATGATCTTAAAGTGTTTCCTTACCCTGGTGATGCCCACATTCAGCTCCTCCGGCCCCAGAGACACTCTGATGAAGCAGCCAGGAAAGTCTCCCTCCTCCTTCTCCAGCAGGTCTTTGCCCTGGTGCAGCATGATGTGGAGCAGCTGGCGATGTGAGTCAAACTCCAGGGTCACTTCCAACTGGCCCACCGTGAAGTCGTGGCCGAAGTTGTTGGCGATGGAGGAGATGGAGCTGAGTGAGTCAGTGGACAGGGATCGGTTGAGCTGAACTGAGCCTGTTGGGTCCAGCTCTCTGCTCATCAGTTCCAGTTGACCCAGGTCCCTGAAGCCGTCCGGGGTGTCGCCCAGCGCCAGGCTGGGCTTACGGCTGGAGGTGGTGGAGGAGCGCCGGTGGTTGTTGGCTGCTGCTGCTCTCTGCAGTTGGTTAGTGAGGAAATCATTTGATTACTCAGCAAGTTAGGGAAACATTTGGAGTTCACATTTTAATTAGACTGCAGCACTAATTTATGACAGTAGGGGCATAGTTGAGCTGTTTAGTGGTGAATAAAACTAGTGAAAGTTTGATTTAGGATATCAAACGACTTTGATCACAGTAGAGACCACAACATCCCTGACATAAATCAACAACTAGAAAAGATGAACAGATCATCTGAAAAACAAACCTTCTGTCTGACTTCTGAGAAGGATGTTCCATATTTTTCTTGCAGATACCGGTAGTCAAAGTTAGGGAAAGGAGACGGTGCCGGGAAGGTTCCAGACTTCCACAGCTTCCAGATGTTCAGCCCAGCTGCACCAAGCAGAACCAAGAAGCCCACCAGGTAAATCCCCACCTCCCAGCCAGGTGGGTGACGCACCACTGGGTCACAGACAAAACAACCAATCAGAAAACATCCTGAAACATCTTCAATCCACCTGCAGGAGCCTCAGTCCTCTGTCGTTATTATCACTAAAAGCTGGCGTTTGAGTCAAGAACCAGTGACTTCAGTCTGCCTGCTGCAGTCAGGAAAATAACAGTTTGATCCTTAAAGTTTCCCTACCTAAAAAGAGTAGAGAGGTAGTACAGAGGTAGTAGAGAGGTAGTACAGAGGTAGTAGAGAGGTAGTACAGCGGTAGTAGAGAGGTAGTACGGAGGTAGTAGAGAGGTAGTACGGAGGTAGTAGAGAGGTAGTAGAGAGGTAGTAGAGAGGTAGTACAGAGGTAGTAGAGAGGTAGTACAGAGGTAGTACAGAGGTAGTAGAGAGGTAGTAGAGAGGTAGTA